>PVIC010045279.1:0-14678 GCA_004025085.1 Thryonomys swinderianus
GGCAAGCCTTGAACTCAGCAATCCTCCTGCCTCTGCCTCCTGAGTGCTGGGATTACAGGTTTGAGCCACCACACCCAGCATTTGTGGTGTATGGTACTGATTGCCAGTGGGCATGAGTCACCACACCCAGTATTGTTGTATGTGGTTACTGGGACTCGAACCAGGGATCTTGAGCTTGCTAGGCAGGTGCTGGAACCACAGAGCTAAATCTCTGGGCCGGTATTAAGAATCTTGTAGTGTGCCATGCTCTTGGTCAGGAACTAGGAATCAGACACTGGGCCTATCCCCGAGGAATCTGATCTACTTATTGTGCCAACTGTGTACAACTGGTCTAACAACTGCACAAACCCTAAGTTCTCTCAGCAAGGCCAGCAAAAGTGTAAGGATTTCAGGGAGCCAGATCATGTTCAGTTGGTGTGAGTGATCTTAGGATGGCTCCTCAGACAAAGCAGAGTTTGGTGGTATCCTCAGAGGACAGTAAGATATTGCTGGGTTAACAGGAAGGTGGATGTTAGAAGTGAAAGACAGTCTTAGTTTATAAGTGACAGTTGAGTTGTGTTGACCACGTGCCAGCTACTTGTGTGATATATTTATTGTTCAATCGATGTGTGGTGCATCCCGCTCAGAACCTCCAGAACTCAGGGGGGAGAAACCTGTTTGTCTGTCGTCTGATCTCACGGAGAAGCAAATTGAAGCTGAGTTCTTTGTAGCAAGCGGCCTTGCTGGGCATGTTTAGTGTTGACATTCTGATCCTAACTGTTACACTGTCCCAACGTTGGCACCAATGTACAGAAGGTAAACCCCAGAAGGCCCATCCAAGAGACAGAATATAGGCCACTCTACCAAAGACGAATTACACACCTGACCTCAGATCTGTTCTGTGTGAGCCCCATTGAACTGTACCAAAACAATTCTGTAGTCTGGAATTTCACGCCTCAAACAAGCAGTATTTATTTTTTTCCTCCCTGCGTATTACAATCTGCTCTGACATTATTAAAGAAATCACATGGACCCAGAAGAAGAAGAGTCCAATTGATTATTTTTATTGCTGTAGAAGTCTTTTGTAGGCAGGCTGGGCAGAGAACCAATTTCATTTGCTTGTAATATTGCAAACGCTGTTAATTGCCTGTCTTTAGGAAAGGATAGAGACAAAGGAACAATCAAAGGTATTTATTAGAAATTCTGTTTGGGGAAATTAGCTTCACATCTCAGTGGCCTTCATCTCAGCGCAGAGTGCCACAACCGGGCCTTAATAAATGACAGTCGTGACATCACCTTTCCTACTGTTTGTACAGTTGTTTCCAGCAATGTCACTAGAGTTCTATTGAATTAGTTATTTTCAGGCTGATTATTTTTTCCAACGGAGCTTGAGTTATCAGTAGCTTGCTATTCAACCCAATTTAGCCGTTATGACAGTTGGAATAACTACATTGCATCTTAATGTGTTTGTCTCATGCATAAATCACATTGTTTGCCAAGCAATAATGACTGGAGAAGCTAAGAGACTGAAAATCGGTCCTAGAGGCCTGGTTTTATAAGCTGGAAAGTGGGAATTCATTGAGAATTTGAAGTGTCCCATGGGCACTGGCTTCAATTCGGGGTTCAGAGACCAACAGAATATGGGCCACATGATTGGTACTTAACGGATCTTTGCTGACATGGTGTCTCTTTAATGTTTGTGTAAGTTTCCTTCGCTCTGAACCATGCTTGGCCTTTGACTGTTGAACTGTGGTCCTATAGAGTTTATAAGACAAGTTTGCCGAGATTCTTGTGGGGTAAGGTGGGAAGCAGTGGGGTTGGGGTGTGTGAACAGAGCGGGTGGGAAAGGCTGCCGCCTGAGGCTGGAAACCATCTATGAGTTTGACCCTCGCTCTGACTCTGACCAAAATCATGACCTTGGGAAGTTTGTATGGCTCCCCCCTTCCCTGTTCCTTCGCACCCTTTCTCATCTGTGACACGGGGTTAAGTTGCAGTAATACCTACATGATAGGGGAGTTAATAGGTTAAATGAAAATGAGCTTGGATTTCAGCTCCAGTAACATGACCTGTTGTTTATTATCCTGGGAGCTCAGTTATCGTAGTTTGGAGGTAAAGCAGGTGGTGCTGGAGCTATGAGAGAAGCTTGGGTGTGGTAAGCACACCCAAGGAGGGGTGCTGTTTAGGGAGCCAGAGTCTGGAGCAGGGATATGGGGTGCAGACCTCTCTCCTGGAGAGGAAGGAGGTGGGATGAGACTGGGAAGATGCGTAGATCACATCATGGAGGAACTTACAGATTCCTGTATGAGGTCCAAATTTTCCCCAAGAATCAGGCCAGTCCTTAGCCAGTCTAGAGGAAATGATACAGCAAGAACCAATCCCCTGGGGCCTGGCTCGCCAAGGTCAGGTCTTCTATGCTATGGATGAAATCCTATCACCTCTCAACCAGGTAGTTCCCTAAATTAAAGCACACTTCTCCCTGAGGTCGCTGCTGATGGCGGCCGAGGTAGACCGTTCCCGGAACACCGCACCTTTAGTTCTGACTGCTGCCCTTCCAGCGGTGAGGTCTCAGGCTCGTTTCGCAGGTGAGGAAACTGAGGCACAGGGAGGCCAAGAAGCTTGCCCAGAGGTCACAGGGCTGGCCCTGGCACACCGGGCTTCTGTAAGCTCAGTGCATGGTGTCACTGTCACAGTCCGTGCGTGAGGCTCACGGTGCGGAAGGACTGACCGCAGGGCAGTGGCTCTGTTGGAGGCTCAGCTCCACATGGGTCACCATCACTGTTTCAGCCTCAGTTTACCCAGCTGCCACAAGGACAGCACCGACTGCAACCCATGGAAAGGAAGCGAAGGAGACCGACTACCTGGCTTCCCGAGAGGGAGGATAGTGTGTGGACTGTGACGCTGGACCCAACGAGATGGGAGGGAAGTCTCCCCCCCACCACGCACCTCTCTGGACCTCTCACTAGGCTTTGCATCCGAAAACCTGGCCTGCTTGCTTCTGGGCAGAGCCTGGGGCCACCTAGCACTCTGTCAGGCCAGGATTTGCGCGGAGCTGGGGCATCTGGACTGCACGCCCCCGTCCACTACTTCTCAGCAAAAGACCCTGGGCAGGTGACTTAGCCATCTGGTCCCAGCATCTCTTTTGTCATGGGAACCAGGGCTGTACACAGTGAGCCAGTGTGCACTTGGCATGCTGCCTGGCATGAGGACCGTCCCATAAAGGACCTGTCACTTTTGTTGTTCATAGTGGTTCACTCTGTGGTTGGCACCATGCTGGGCCTATTCCTGCAAAATAATTCATACAATCCTTGTGAATAGCAGGATGCAGGCAAAGGGTGTCACTTGGTACTGGGCATGTAGCTCAGCATAGAACTTAATGCTTTATAAAATTTATTTATTTATTTATCTATTTTTGAGACAGGTTTTCACTTTGTAGTTCAGGCTGGCCCTGAGCTCACTATGTAGTCCAGGCAAGCCTTGAACTCAGCAACCCTCCTGCCTCTGCCTCCCGAGTGCTGGGATGACAGGCGTGAGCCACCATGCCCAGCACTGTGGTATGTGTTATTGATTGCTGGTGGGTGCGAGTCACCATGCCCAGCATTGTATGTGGTTACTGGGATCGAACTCAGGGCCTTGACTTGCAAGGCAGGCACTGGAACCTCTAAGCTAAATCTCCGGTCCTATAAAATTTATTTTTGAATAACATGTAGTAGTTATACACGAGTTTCAGTGTGATATTTCAACACAGGTATACAGCATGCACTAATCAAATCTAGTCTCGCTTTATCCACTCCCTGTATACTCTTCCCAGTCTCCTGCAATTACTATTTTTTATTCAAGTCGACTTTCTTTTTGAGTTTTCACACATGGCCAGAACATGCGATATTGGTCTTTTGG
Source organism: Thryonomys swinderianus (assembly GCA_004025085.1). NCBI lineage: Eukaryota > Metazoa > Chordata > Mammalia > Rodentia > Thryonomyidae > Thryonomys > Thryonomys swinderianus. The sequence continues at coordinate 3,874 of PVIC010045279.1, forward strand.
TGTCTGGCTTTTTTTACTTAACATAATACCTTCTCAGTTCCATCCATTTTGCTGAAAATGACAGGATTCCGTGTTTCTTTTTCTTTTATAAATGGTAGTAGCATGGTTTTATTAAAGGTAAGAAAAGAGACAGGCTCTGCAGAGTGAGTTTGGGCCAAACACAAGTGCTCCGTACAGCGTGAGGCTGGGCCCCCGTGCGGGAGGGAACACAGTGACCTCATTCTTTGTAGCTGAGTAGTATTCACATAGATACCACATTTTCTTTATCCTTTCATCCTCTGACGAGCGCCTAGGTTAAGTCCATATTTTAGCTATTGCAAATGAAGTGATCTCTTATATGCTGACTTCGTTTCCCTTGAATATATACAGTACTGAGAAGCAGGACTGCTGGATCACAGGATAGGTCCACTTTTAGGGTTTTTGGAAATTCCATCGTCTCCTCCATAACGCTGTCCAAGGATTTTAATCAAAATTTATATTTAAAGGAAGGAGGATATCTGTCTATCTGTTGACCTAACCTATCATCTATGCATCTGTTTTTCACATTTTTACCAGTCTATGTTTGCAATATATAATGATTACAGTCAACGTGGGAAGTTGGTCCATGTGCATAACACACCTTAAGTCTTTTTCCTTCCCCTTTCCCTCTCCTCTCTCCTGCTCCCTCTATCTCTTGGTCATTTTGACACTTGCAAAACAAAACCTGCTGTTACTATAACATCTGGCCTTACCCTGGCTGCTGCATCTGATACAGGATCTCTAAATCAAGTAAGGGAAATAATATAACCCCCAACCTGCTAGATGCCAGATATGTATGTTGGTGGTCCTCACGTCGAAGAATGAATTCTAAGGAACAGCAGAGATTAAAAGTAGGAAATACTTCTCAAGAGGGAGAGGTTTTGGCTTCTGAGAGATAGGAGGGGGCTTGAGTGGGCTGCTGAGGACCTCACTCTGAGGTGGGCACAGAATCATGAGGTCAAAACTATGATCAACCAATAAGATGACAAGTACAGCTGCTTAAGTAATATTGATCCAATGGGAAAGCAGGTAATGCAGCAATTGTATATGAAAAGAACAAACAACCATTTTTCAGGAAGAGATGGACCGGGAGTCCTGGTCACTTAACAGGAAGACTGATGTCTACCTAGACTATATTGAGCCAAGTGTTACCAATTAGCTTTTCCCTTGGGGAAGTATGTAGACCTGATCATTTCATCTTTATCTTGGCCTCCAACAGATGCATCTCTGACCACGGTTGTAATGTGTTTTTATTTTTTCTGTGACTCTCTCGAGGGCCTAGCCCTGTCTGACTGCCTATAATATTTCTACCTAACTTAGCTGCCTATAATATTTCCCGGGGGCCAAATGCCATGATGTAGCTCATACAGTTTGTCAGTGTCGCCCTGTGAGACCATCCGCTCTTTACCAGCCTGGGCTCAGAGGCCACCTACTCACGCTTCAGTTGTTCACAGGCAGACACTCTTGAGAGCCTATTGTTGCGATGGAGTTCAGAGTGGGGGTGAGTGTGGAGTGATCGGGGGGGGGCCAGAGAGGGACGTGACCTCTGGCTGAGGACAGGAGGGTCAGGGACGGCATGGTGGCCAGAAGATAATAGGTGCATTGGGTCTTGAAGGAAGAATAAGAGTCTACTGGGCAGGGGAAGAGACAGAAGGCGTGGGCAGGTGTTGTAGGTCACTCATTAAGGAGCGTGCAGGGCAGATACTGAAGGCCTGTGGCCAGGTTGAGTTGGCCTTTTCTCTGGGTACCATGAGAGCTGTGGTGCCACAGCAGCTTTGAGAAGCCAGGGAAAGAAGGAGGTCCGAAGGGGCCTGGGAATGCTCGGCCTGGGTGGAGAGGGCCGAGGGAGCGACCCCTGGAGTCTTCAGGGGGGAAATCTAGCTCTGTGTGACAGGTCCTTGGGCTGCCATGCACAGAATAAGGCACCTGGGTGCCCTGGACTGGACGAGGCCCGACAGATTCCAAGCTAGGTCTCTGTGACTGTCCTGGGCCCCTGTCTTTGTCTCCTTTCTTCTCTGAAGCACAGGGAGGGGCTTCCTCTGAATTTCCCTTATATGCCTTGAGATTGAATCTTCCATAAATCATTTCTAAATCTTCCAGGGTCCCTGGTTACTTCCTGTCTTTCTGGCTATGTCCCGTGTGGGTAATAAATCAGTATGACTTTTCTCCTGTTAATCTGTCTACTCTAGTTTATCTCGTAGATTGAATGATCATACCTTCGGAGAGTAGGAAGGACGTTTCACATGCTTCAAAAGGCCAAAAGGAGCTAGACTTGAGCTCAGGGTAAGGAAGATTTTGTCTTGTTGTCTACAGGATGCCGAGAAATTACTGAGGTCCAGGGTGTGGGGTGGGGGTGGGCTGGACTGGGGGATGCATGGAAAGACTTTCTACTGCTCCAGGCACAGAAGATGGGTTCCTCAGTGGCCAAGATGGCCTGGAAGGAATGGTTTCCTCTCCCTCTCCCCAGTCCCTGGACATGGCGAAAGGCCATTTCCTTCACAATTCACGCAGAGGACTCTGGGTCACGTGGCTTAGCATGTGACCCTCCCACAGCAAACATACACCTTTCCGGCTCCATCTGGTGTGGCCGAAACAAGGCTCCACTGACAATGAGTCATAAATATAAATCATAGCATGTTTCTTCTACCAGCTTTGTTTCAACATTAAGATAAAGGATAGGAAACCACTGTGGTCTGCCAGGATAATCAAAACAGCCAGCCCCTGGTATGTCCAGGAGGGTGCAGTCAGGCTTAGGACTGGTCTGCCAGTGGCCTGGGTCACTCAGTCCTGGTCAGGCAGACTGGGACGGACACGTCCTTGTCCCTTGCCGGTAGTGTGACCTAGGACACGCTGCCTAGACTCACAGGCTCACTTTCTTCCTTCTCTGTGTTGTCTGAAGGATTTCAGTGCATGATGCCTGTGAAGTCCAGACTGTACCTGCCGTGTAGCAGGAACACAGGAAATACGGACCAAATCTGTCGCAGGACCCACTGACGCAAGAGAAATGTTAACTGGAACGGCTTCTTCCCTCCCACTTCCCTGCTGTATCCCTCCCTGGAGTTCTGGCTGTGGGTTGTTGTTTTTTGTTTGTTTTTGGTCTGTATTCCTCACAGGAAGTGGGTGGGCTGAGCTTCTCCCTTGCCCATGCCCCTTGGGTCTCTCTGTTTGTTTTCTTCACCATGGGGGGCTCCTCACACCCTCTGCTGACTCTTTTCCTTTAACAAAAGGTGTATTTTTAGACAAAGCATTTCCTGGTTCCCTGGCAGATCTCTTAATTTCTCATCGGCCCTCTGCCTCTCTCTGGTGACAGGAAATCCACGCCAGAAGAAGGAACACAGGAAATGCAGGGCCCTGGGCCCATGGCCTTCCGGCTCTGAGCCTGCGACCCTGGGGGAGGCGTTGCAAGTGTGACTCGCCTTCAGACTTTGGTGCTGCCACCGTCCAGCTCCCCTCTGCCAGTGCTACAGGGAGAGGTGATGGCAGTGGTGGCAGTTACCACAATCCTGCCCTCTTCTCCGTCAGACCTGTCCACTTCTCATTAGCAGCCATACCTCTGTGCACCGGGCATCGCCACTGACCTGGGGGTTGCTTAAATGGCCCAATCTTCACTTCCTTAACTGTAAAATGGAGAGGAACATTTGTGAACCTCATGGGGCTAGTGTAAAGAGGATATGAAAACTCGTATGTAAGTAAAATGCCGAGCTCTGTGCCTGACACTTCATTGGTCTTATTATTTCTAATTTAAATAATGAAGATGACTTAATTATATTTTAAATTTATAACTTTTAGAGTTTCATAATTTGTCGTTTAATTACAGTTATTTATGGATGTGCTTTCCCTCCCTCACACACTGCGAGCCCCGTGAGGGAAGGGGCTGAATCTTTTTTTTTTTTTCCATCTGCAAATACAAAGAGCAGGGTAGTAAAAATTGGAAAGGCAGCTGGCGTGGCTCACACCTGTAATCCCAGCACTCGGGAGGCAGAGGCAGGAGGATTGCTGAGTTCGAGGCTTGCCTGGGCTACCTAGTGAGCTCAGAGCTAGCCTGAACTACAAAGCGAGACCCTGTCTCAAAAAAAAAAAAAAAAAAGTTGGAAAGACTGAGCATTTGCGAGGTCTCTGAGGTCCGAGAGTGCAATTGTACTCTGTAAGGTTAGAAAGATCACAGCTGGGACTGAGAGTCCTGACAAGGCACAAGGAAAGTCACAAGTGGAGGTCCATGACAGAGACTCTGTCCTTGGGTTGTTTCAATGGGACAAAGAGGCATTTTGATGAGGAAATGTGTTTGGACCCACTGGGGACTGCTGTGACCTCTCTCTTTAACTCTACCTGATGGAGACTGGATGGTTGTACATTTCTGTTTGGTTTAGTTATTTCTCCATTTGAGTCACTTTTTTTTTTTTTTGAGTCACATTTTTGGAATACTGACCCTGTTCATGTGCGCCAGTCTCCATTTTCTTCCCCTCCTTCCCTGTGATGGGTGTGGCATTCAGATTGTTCCTGCCTGCTCCTGTGGCCATGACAGACATGACTAATGGATAGTAGCACCTGGTTATCTTATAGTCTGTCTCTGTAAGCAGCTGTTTCTGATAGGATGGATTCCTACTAGGGCTGACAGCTGCTTACCCTCTTTAGACTGTAGATTGCTGGGTAGGCCCAAGCTTTCCATGAATCTCAAATGCTTATGATTTTCCCACAAAATCCTACCATGTTTCAATTCTAATAAAAAAAAAATCCAGAATCCAGAAGAGCATTGGAAAGATGAAGTCTGGGTAGAAATAAATTCACTGTGCACCAAATTAAGTTTAAACTTTAGTCCCCACTGCAAAAAAATGACATTTATACTTTGGCACTTAATTTTGTATAATTTTTCTTAGGAAGAACACTCCCTATCCATCCTCCCAAACTGCGTCAGCTTCAGAAACCATGAAATCTGGTTTTGCCCAGCACAGAGGTGCCTAGTCCTGGGCCCACAGCAGTGCAGAGCCCCAGAGCCAGGGTAGGTAGTCCTGCCTGTTCTCCACCCTCTATGGCCTCTTCTGCAGGAGTCCTGGTGGTCACTCACTGGAACCCACGGGGCCCCCTCTTTCCTGGAGGGGAGGACACATCGCTCAATGGATCCCTGCAAAGCCAATGGTTCACCAGTGCCTTGGGCTGTAAGTATAAGCTTTACGCAGGGCTCCTGGGGGGCAACCCAGAGGTTCCCCCATCCTCTCTTCTGTCCCTTTTGCTGGTGACTGGTGGATGAGGCTATCCTCCTTCTCAGTCCCCTTGCCTGAGCCGTGTGGGGTAACCCCTGATGGAAGCTGGTTATCTTTCTGATAAAGATGGAGCAGAAGGGCCTGGTATGTATCTCAGTGGCACAGGGCCTCCCTAGCAAGAGCGAGATCCTGAGGTCAATCCTGGCACACATACACACACACACACACACACAGTAAAACTCCTCATTGTGGGCCCAGGCCCACGTCTGTACAGTGTCCCTTGTGAGAGTCAGAAAAGCTGAAACTCTGCTCTCCCTTTGATATTCAAGGCTCTGACCAAGGTTGTGACTTCCAGGGGCCAAGCGTGTGTGATTTGCCCCCAAACCTTCTGAGTAATTAGCAGGAAAGCCAGAATCGTGTGAGTCACTGTTTGGGGTTTGCCATTTTTGGCTGTTACCTTCCCAGAGTAAGCAGGTTAACCTTGGATGGCAAAGTTGAGGTGCATTAGGTAAATACCTTGGCAGGAGTGAAAGCAGCTGGCAAGTAAGTGGGCAAGAGGTGCAGGCGCTGCCAGACAGAATCCAGGGATCAGAGGAAGAAAAGAAACCAGTGCCCTGGAGCCCGCGAGCTTCCGTGGGACGCAGATTTCCCAGCCTCACATGCTCCATGGACGGGGTGGCGGATCCCTCATTCTGCGGTCGACGGCGCGGCTGTCTCTGGACCAGGAGAACCGCCGGCCTGGTGTTATTTACTGACCACCCCCCACCGGATGGTCCCGTGCGTACAGTGTGGGAACGATGTCAGCTGTGCTATGATTCCACAGAGTGGAATGTCTCTAGCTTAAGAGCCATCGGAATCTCTGGGAGGGGTTGTTAAATCCGGGCTCGCTGGGCCCTCCCCCCAGAGCCCCTCAGCCCCCAGGGCGGGGGTGGGACTCCTGGTGCCACAGCTCATTCTCACGCCGCGGAGAACAGAGTGAACACACAACCTGCTCTGAGCCCAGTGAGTTGTCCCTGCACAGAGCGGTATCAGGGTCTTTGCCTGTCCCCAAGCTCTGGGGGGTTAATGAATAGGAACTCTCACTAGGCTCTCACCAGACACTGAGCATTTTCCATGCATTTTTTCAATTAATCTTCACAACAGTTTTGGAAGGGGGTCCTGTTATTCTTATCTGACAGTCTTAGAACCTAGAGTGTAGGAAGCTGTTTTCCTGGTTAAGGGCACCTCTGGCTGTCCCAGCTCCCCATCTCTTCACCACTGTGTGGTCCCCGCTTCCTGTGAACACTGAGCCTGGCCACGCGTCCCGGAGCTGAGGTTATGTGAGTGGTGAGCAGGATCTGAGACAGGTTGTCCTGATGCACCATGCAACAGTGAGTAAACCCCAATAAATCAGGTCTGGGCTGGACAGGAGGCTTCCAGAAGAAAACAAAACATGTCTGTGACTCAGTTATACTGTTTGAGGCTCTGGCTGGAGTCGTTACACTCTGACTAGTGGTAGGCATTAATGAGAAAGAAAAAGGATGGAGCGAATTGCTGGGTGGTGGGTGGACCAGGGGGTTCTGTTACAGCCTGCCCGGAGCCCAGGAAGACCTGGTACCAGATCATCAACTCTGCAGCTGGTTCATTAATGAGGTAAAAGTGGGCGTCTTGGGCAAAGGGCAGCTTTGAAGAAAGAAAAAAGTACTCATGTAAGGTGACCAGGAGAAGCTACCAGGCAGGGCTGGGAGTTTCCTGAAGATCTGCACTTTGTGGTCACTGTGAACAAGAGCTCAGGGTCAGGGCTGGACAGGACAGATGACCACTGATGTCTATTTCAGCTAGTCCCTCCCAAATTGCATTTATGCTGCATTAATTTAGCAGATTTCTTTCCTGGGGTAAATAAACATTTGTATAAAGTTGCAACGAAATTTTTTTAACTCTCAGAAAGAATTTAGTGAGATGTCATGCCAAAGTGTATTAGGAACACATGGGTAGGGGGTGTTATGTAACAGATTTCTTTACAGAAGACGATGTTGTCCTGAGGAGTCAGACAAGACCATAGGTGTCAAAAGGGCTTGGAACATTGCAATAGTTCTTAATTAGAATAAGGCTTGTGTAGCAATTGGGATGGCACCCTAGACGTGGAAAGTAACCTCATTTAGTACGTGCAGTAACTTCCACAGAGCAGTTGTACCTGATGTAGAATGAGAGAAAACAATTTTACACATTTGAGGAGGTAAAACGTGTAGCAGGGTGTGACAGTGGAAGCCTCATAGAGAGATATAGGAAAGTGCAGGAAAATCGAAGATGACTTTCAAGGTAGAGTCATGATGTAACTCAAACTGCATACAAACTGATGGGCTCCGATTCACCTAGTATAAATTGGAAGAGAATTTCAGTCTTTGCAGCCTGTTTCTCTTTTAATTCTGGTTTGGTCAAGATAACATACACAGTATCTAAAATAACTCTAGAGCCTTGGAAATCATGTAGTCTATTGATCACTTGAGTCTTATGAATGGGAAACCTGACAGCTAAGTCAGGTTTGTCCGAGGTCCAACAGCCATGTAGAGAATGTGTTGTGTCCAAGACAGAAAGTGTTAGTCTACCTTTCGAGCTACTAAAGCACCTGGGGGAATTTTCAGGACCTTCTTAGGTTAATGAGGTAGCAGACTGCCAAATGCTCCCCACGATGGTCCCATTGCAGACAAAATACTGAGGTGGACAGACAGATGCCTCGTGGCCAGTAAGATCCCCCAACTAATTTTACAGAAACAATTCCTAATCAATCAGGTAGCTAGTGCTTCTGAGTGAGATCACAGCTGAGTTTAGTACCAGCATGGTAACGGAAGCTCAGAGGCCTGCTGGTTTAGAGAGAAATAAATCTTCCTCTTCTGGATGAGGCGGGGAATGATCAGCAGATGGTGCTGCATGGAATCTCAGATAACTTCTAGATTGCCTCTGCTTCTGTGTTAATTAGGCACGAGTGGCTCAGGTATCCCTGTGTCCTGCCTTGGTGACTGCTTGGGCTGTGAATGCTTTGTCTCCAGCTCATCGCATCTCTTGGATCCTATACCTGATCTTGTTCTGTGAGCTGAACACTTGGTCTTTGTCTCTTCTGACCAGGCCAACCCTGTGGGCCAATCATTTCTGATCATCTTCATTTCATTGATCACTTTAATTTGCCCTGTAGAACCATTTCCACTATTCACGTGGAACTTTATGGGAGTCTCCGTAGATATGATTTTTGAAAACCTTCAACCTACCTAAGAGCATATCTGTCAGAGCCAGGGCTAAAAGCTGATGGCATTCCTAAGTGACAAGCAGAAGTAAACATCCATCAATCAATAAGCATACCATACTCTCAAGTTCAAAGAGCTGAAGTTAGGTAGTAGCAAAGCCAAGGATGACCTATTTTGATCTGAAGAATGCGGTTGACACGGCACCTATGAGGTATGCATGACAGGGTCTCCTTCCTCCTCTGGTCCTCAGAAGAACCCCCCACACTCAGGGCTTCTCTTTGCTCCAGTGCAAAATGGTTATGGTAACATTTGGATGTTTTGAGTAAAGCAGATAAAAGACCCTACGTTTCTTTTTTTTTTTTTGCTTTTGAGATAGGGTCTCGCTTTGTAGTTCAGGCTGGCCCTGAGCTCACTATGGTGCCCAGGCAAGCCACCGCGAACTCAGCAATTCTCCTGTCTCTGCCTCCCGAGTGTTGGGATGACAGGCGTGAGCCCGGCATTGTGGTATGCGGTGTTGATTGTTGGTGGGCGTGAGTCTCCATGCCCAGCATTATATGTGGTTACCGGGGATCGAACTCAGGACCTTGCGCTTGTGAGGCAGGCACCGGAACCACTGAGCTAACCCTCCAGCCTGACCCTACATTTCTTGATGTGTGGTGAAGCCACAGAAAGTTCTAGAAGAACAAGAAGACCGGAAGGACTGATCACAAGAAGGCAGAAGGTGAGACAGAAATGTGTGTGCCTCTCAGCTTTGAGAGAGTGCAAGTATTGGCTTGGGCCGTGAGAAAGGGTAAACAAAGAGCCGAGGTTGGTGCACTGTGGCTCTGTCTTTGCTGGTGAAGTATTTGGTACGATGCACTGTATTAAGGGAAAGCTTGAGCTTCCCTGGCTGGGAGCCTTGCGGGTGTTTGGCAGGTGATGGCCACGTGGGTGGACAATTTGGCTCCTTGGGACCTAGTCTGGGCCCCCAGGTGACCACAATAACCATAAATGCTCATGGCACCGGTGTGATGAGCATCGCTCTGGGAGGGCACCAGCCAGCTGTGGGAACAGTGGCCCAGGACTCTGAGCCACTAAAGCCACAGCACTGATGACAGGAAGGCCAACTAAGTAGAGAACAAGAAATCTAGTGCGTGCCCACATGCACGGCTTTCATCATGATCTTCCTAACACAGAACTGTGCTTTTGGCAAGTTTTTTTCAAGCAAAAAAATGAAAGCTTTGGATTTTCAAATGGGGTTATTTGCCTTTCATCTGTGTTTTCTCCACTGTTCTATTTTCTGACCCATTACTTTCATCTTCAAAACCTGTCACTGTGACTCTTGTATCAATGTAACCATCACTTAAAAGGCTTTTTGCTTTCTGGGGGTCAGACATGTTTAATATCAGGCAATTTAAATGATTTTGTTTGTATTGCCCTCATATTTGAAAGTTCTGCGAGAACTACCGTAAAAATCAATTGCTCAGAGATAATGAGTGCTTAGATTGGACTTTTTATTTTTTAAACCAAGATAAGCAGAACATCTGAAGGGTCCTGAGGAAGAGGAGGAAATTGGAAAGCTGGTCAGTACATGGGTCCCTGAGAGAGAGGTGGATGGGTGGAGGGGAGACAGGGACAAAGGCCACGCATGCCGTCTGGGGCCGCTGGCTTTGTATCAGAAAGCCTAGATCAAGTCTGCTCTGCAGCTGCGAGGGTCTCAGGAAATCTTTCAATTTCTTTGGGCCTTAGTTGTCTCATCTGATGAATGGGGCTCATAGAATTACGAGGAAGGGAGACAAGGGCTCAGTACCTAAAGTGCTGGGTACCTAAGGACTTAGCACGAGTTAGCAGCAAGTTGTGTGTTATCCATATGACCGGGCCCTGTGTGACCCTGACCAGCCATATTAAAGATGAGTCACGGGTCTTGGTAGCTCCAGCCTCGGGTGGCTTCTGAGGCCCCACTTCGACCTTTGGTGGTCTGCCCTGCTTGGGAGGAGATGCAGCACTTCCGTTTGCTCCTTCCCTGGGTTCCCCAAGCCCGCATGGGAGGTGCGCCTGTAAGGGGTGCCTGCCCTTGAATTCTGTCGCCCTGGTTAAAGCTCCCAGGCAGACAGCAAGGAGACACGAGCCGTGGGGAGGCAGGGGAGGGTCTGGCACCGCCTCTGTCCCCAGAGCGCCTGCTGAGGCATGAGCTTCCCGGCACCCCGTGTCACAACAACCCGCTTCTGTGCTCTTCTGTGTCTGCCAACATGGGGGCAGATCCCGCTCCCCCGAGACGGCGAAGATGTCGGGATCAGTGCCGGCCTGACAGGCTGAGCTGTCTGCTCCTTGGGCAGGCCCTGGGCCTGTCTTTGCTCTGGGCAAGTGGCTCTCGGGACCCCAGGGTAGACGA
>PVIC010045281.1:0-14688 GCA_004025085.1 Thryonomys swinderianus
GGATATTGAAATGCCCTACTATTTTTGTATTAGTCCCAATTTGGTATTTCCTATCCATTAATATTTGTTTCATATAGTTGGGTGCATTAGAGTTTGGTGCATAAATACTTCTGATTGTTATTTCTTGCTCTTGGATTGTTCTCTGTATGAGAATATAGTGACATTTGCCTCCCTCAATCAGTTTTGGTTTGATATCTATTTTGTCTGCAAACAGGATAGCTACTGCTGCTTTTTCGAAGTTTGCTGTCACATGAAGAATTGAGTTCTGTGCCTTTACTTTCAATCTATGGACTTCTTTCTGGATGAGGTATGTTTCCTGCACGCAGCAGATTGTAGGATCTTGCTGCAAGAGTCCAGGCTAGGTGGATCTGACTCTGCCAGCTCACCAATGGCTGTAGTCAACAGGATTCCCTCCCTCTTCTAGTGAGTGATTTCTTCAGAGTGGTGAACTGGGCAGGGGAACTAACTGAAGTCCTCTGTACAGGTTCTGGTAGTGCAGCCGTACTCGTTCGGCGTCCACAGAATACCGGGTGGTATCTTTGGAGGCTCTTTCCAATATAACAGTTGTGTCCAGTCTGGCCCACAATGAAATGGAGATTCCAAGCCATTCTGGCTGGTCCTGCCCCGGTCATAGAGAGACACAGGGCCAATTGCTGGTCAATGACACCCAGCTTCTTTGTTGCTGAGACTCACTGCACTCCTTCCCCCATCTATTACTTACCTAGACTGTCTTCACTAGCCTCTGGTGTAGTTTCAGCTGGGCAGTACAGTTGCAGGCCCAGGCATCAATTCACGGCGTGGGACTCCTGTGTTGATGAGGTTCCCTGTGACCTTTGCTGTGCCCCACTTGCCTGGTCTGTCTGTGTGCACCTCTGGCATCACCACCTGCTTTTTTGATAACTTTCTTTGTCACTTTAATCTCCTGGGGTTTTGGACCTATCCAGTTGGCAGAGTGCCCTGGTGCCTACTGGTATGTTAACATTCCAGAGAGGTGTTGACAGTTACTTTAAATTTACATTTGTACAAAACTGTACTTATCCATCTCACACAAAATAGCTCTGTACATATAGCATTAGCAGTAAGTTTTGAATTCTTAAATTTGCACAACATCAAGTGCAAATATGACTTGATATATGTAATCTGCATATATTTGATTATACATGAAACCAGTTATTTTATGTATTTTTATTTGTTCTATATATTAATTTACTTAAATACTATGTTGTCCATTGGCTTCTTTCTAGGTAAATACTCATATGCTTCATACTGGTTTGTAATTTCTCTTTATGTACATAAACAAAATACATATGTATATATACACATCAATGTACAATTTTTACTACACACTGTTTATTTTTTCAGATTTTTAAATTCTGTTTCACATGTTGGGTAATTCCTATGCTTATGTCTGTGTCACTACCTTAAATTTTATAATGTACTTTAACATTTGGTTTGAATGTCTTTTGTTCAAAATTGAAGTAAATACAAGGAATAAACACAATTATGCTATATTCATAAGAACATCTGAGCCCAAATCCATGCAAATTAGAGGTCTCACTTTATATTTGCTTCACTTAAATCATTCCACCAAAGCCATCAGTTACAATCCATCCCAATGAATTTCAAGGATAATTCAATTGCATGGTAAATGCATTATACAATATCAAATATTAGATAAGATAAATATGACTATATAAAGTTATGTTGCTTTAGGCCTGAGAGTTTATTCAGGACCATATTTTGGTACCAAATAAAGGCAGTTGTGAGGAAAATGGAAAACACAAAATCCAGAGGATGTCTCTGCAGTTTTAATTTGAGGTATATTAAACACTAAACAAAATGTAGGTTAAATTTCAGTCTCTCCCTATTCTAACAGAAATTCAATAAGAATTACTGCAGCTAAATATATGAAACTGTCACCCAGTGAATGACCATGAATCCTCTTTCAAACATAAACCAGTTGTATACAGACAAAGCCCTAGAAACCAAGGTGTTCTTGACTGGTAATGGCAGGATGTGTGTAAACTTCACATTTGTTAGAACATCTGATATTTGTTTTTCTCAAATATGCTTAATTACAAAGTAAAGAAAACTGTAAACAGTCTTTGATTTTGCAACCGATAAATGAGAATTATCCCATTCAGATACCCTACCAAAGTATCACATGTAAATCCCTTAATCCTTTCATTTCATTATCATAATATTCCTTTGTTATTGTTCAACAGAAATTAATTATGTTACCAAAAGTTATTGTTTGTATTTCTGACATTCTGTTCACACAGCAGAACCTGATATGGAGTTCTTCCTTCTGGGTGCTTTCATTGGAAAGAGATTTAATTTTTCACCATTGGGAAGATTAAAAAAGTAACTCCTGGAAAGTATCTAGAATCACTTTTCTTGTGTTTTGGGTACACCAAACTATTAATATTCATTCAAATTCTCATTTTATAGATTTTTTGTTTTAAGTTATGACAGAGTCAAATATTTTTTCCAAAACAAAAATAGATACTGACTCATTTCAAATCCATTTCCTGATGTAAGTAGGCCCCAAACAACAGGATACCTATATAAGCTTCCTAACCCCAGTATATTCATTCAGTGGTTTCCCTGAGATTCCTCTACTATGCTTTTCTTTTCTTTTCTTTTCTTTTCTTTTCTTTTCTTTTCTTTTCTTTTCTTTTCTTTTCTTTTCTTTTGAGACAGGGTCTCGCTATGTAGTTCAGGCTGGCCCTGAGCTCACTATGGTGCCCAGGCAAGCCGCCGCGAACTCAGCGATCCTCCTGTCTCTGCCTCCCGAGTGCTGGGATGACAGGCGTGAGCCACCACGTCCGGCATTGTGGTATGCGGTGTTGATTGTTGGTGGGCGTGTCTCCACGCCCAGCATTATATGTGGTTACCGGGGATCGAACTCAGGTCATTGCGCTTGCGAGGCAGGCGCCGGAACCACTGAGCTAACCCTCCGGCCCTGCTTTTATTTTCTTGATCTACAATTATTTAAAGAAAATCAATGTAAGAAAATAGTGTAGCAAACCTTTATTTAGTTCTACTGAGCCTTTTTCCAGTGCAGGGCGTTGCATCCAGAGCCTTGCATCTGTGAGGTGAGCACTGTGCTACAAAACCACTTACTCAGCTTTTCTACTACTATTTTAAGAGTCTTATGATTTTTTCAATCATCACATTCATTACAAATATCAAAATTTTTCATACCAGGAAAGAACCAGAAGCCAGTGGATTAACTCGGCCCTAAAAACAATGCTTCACAATCTGGGTTCTTCTTTTAAATGTAGCTTGAACAAGAACCGAAGAACAACAGAAGGGGCAGAAACAGAAGGGCCTAAGTTACAGGAGCAGCAACGAAAACACAAAAGTAATGCCCAGATACGTTTGCGTTTCTTGGCCGGACTATGTAATAAACATGGGGCCCTCGGCGTGTCAAGTGACGCTGTCCTGCTACCTCCACGTTTTTCCTATCATTTATTACTGAGAGCCCTCAGGTGAGGCCGGCGACTGGACGGCTGGCCCAGCTGCGCCCTTTAATTACTGTCTGGCCCAGCTCGTCTGACAGGGAGCCGAGGGCCAGACGAAGCACTTCTTGTTTGGTCCAGTGGAGCAGAAAGGGCTCTGCTTGTGCACAGTCACAGACTGGGAAGGGAAATGTATTGGTTTGGGCTAAACATTAATTATGCAGAATTGAAATGTCTTCACTTTTATTTAGACAAGTAAATGGGTGAGGAATCAGTACTGTTGTGCAGGACTGAAAGCAGTTGTGTTGATCGGAGTGAAACTGAATATAAAAGCAGGCGTGGTTATGATAGCTGGAGCTCATAGATGTATTGAGGAGAAGCATGAGAAGGAAACATTGAGAAGAGAGAAATTACAGCTCTGATAAGTCCTTCAAATGGGCGGCCCATGATGGAGAGCCGCACTTAAGAAGATGCCCCTGAGGAGAAGGCACAGCTGGAATCTCAAGAGGAAATATGAGTTAAGTAGGTGAGGAAGGGAATTGTGGAGAAGCTAAAGCTAAAAGTAATAGGTCCTGATGCAAATGGGGAATTGATAGGTCAGAATATCCTGCGTGGAAAGTCGCTGTGGCTGGAACTAAGGAGGTTAGATCAGATAACTGCTCGTCATTCATTCATTCATCCATTGCTTATTCATTCAGTGAGTGTGTGACCCAGCACCACTACACATTCATTTACTTTTTGAAGGCTGAGGCAGAGCAGTGAACATAACTTACTTGAAGAAGACGTTACGTGATGCAAAGTGCTTTGAAGGAAATTAAGGCAGCTGAAAACGAGAGGAGAAGCAGGCATCCCAGCAAGGCGGGGCTGCAGTGAACAAGGTACATTTGAAGATGATGTTTAATCAGGATAAGAAAAGAGGAGCCATTCATTTGGAAAATAGGGAAAGAGCGTCCTGTGCAGAGCATCTGATACAGCTCGTGAGTAGGTTGCGGAAGACATCGTGCATAAGGCACAAAGAACAGAGTAGAGACCAGTGTGGCTGCTCTGCGACTGGAAGCCAGGGGAAGAGCTGACGTACCCCTAGATAAGAGGCGGAGGGAGACGCTCTCAGGACCTCGAGTCTGCAGGCAGGACTTGAGTTGTGTTTTCAGAATGACGGAAAGCCATTGAAGAGCCTGTGCTAGTGGCGGGAGCGGGGGAGAGAGGGAACAGGCAGTTATAACACTTGATTTTATTTTTAAACCATGAGCTTGGTTTCTGAATGTAGAATGGCTTATGTGGACCCAAGATCAAAGGTAGGAACTAGATTAATTATCAGGAGGTTAACTCAGTATGGGCAGGGAATGGCGAGTATTTGCAGTCCGGTTGAGATGAAGAGGCACAGACTGATCTGGGGTTGGAAGTTATCCTGAAGGACATGCCCATGCTCAGCATGAATGAAGGAGAAACCCCAAGATCCCGGTGTTTGTTTTGCACTGTTTGAACTAGATGCAGAAGATTATTGGTCTGACCCATTCATGATCTCATTAGACAGTTAAACTCAAAACTCCCCTTAAACTTTCAAGTAAAAGGTCAAGTATATAGTTTTACAAACAAACCTAAAGCTGTACACAGAGAGTGAGGCTTGGAATACAAACTTGAAAGTGATCATCATAAATTGCACAGACAAACCTGAAAATAGACTAAGTCCTGGGTCAGGGCAAGATGCAAATTAGGCTTGATACAAGATCACACCCACTTTATACCTGTACCTGATTCATTTGAGGTCAGCAGTGTATTTTGTCATTTTCCTCAGACCAACAAATCTCCATTAATTAGGGGTGAAAGAGACCACAATTCCTGCCTCCCTAGTCAAACTAACACCATCCATCTTGGATCTACCAAGATAATATCTCATTATGCACTTTTTCCCTTTTAAATATTCACACATATAATTCCCAGCAGATAACCTGATTCTTCTATACAAATTCATCTGCATAAAGCTCAGAATATTCCTAAGCCATACCTTTCTCACACGTCATGACTGACTACCTCCTGCCTCCATTGTCGTCTGAACTGCATCCTTAGAGGGCGGGGTCACACTGCCAAGTGCTTTTCTTTCTCTGTTACTGTCTCTCAGCTGGGCAGTAATCTCTTATTTATAGTTCTCCTGCCCTCTCTCTTAGTAGCTAACCTTTTGTTAACAGGTAATCAATGTTTATAGCAAACATTTGTTAAGATCTGTGATTTCTGGGTTTTGACTGGGCTGAGAATAATAAACCACAGACATTCTATGGACATAATTACACACACAAACAAAGAATTAGAAAGTTATGTTTGAGGCACCTAGTGATGATTATTTTGATATACTTCACTTCGGATTCCCTGTATTATCTTCCATATATTTTCTGTTTCCTAAATTCTCTGTTTATAACTATATATTGCTTTGGCTGGAATGAAATCCTTTTACTTGCAGAAATATAGATGGAATCACAAGACAATGAAACTTTGTTTTTATTATGTGGAGCATGAAATGGAATAGTAGAAACCATTTGAGATAATTGCGTTGAGTGAAAAGAGCCAGGCACAGAGACAAATACTGCATGATCTAAGTCACATGTGGTATTTAACAAAGTTTATCCCAAATGGCACTTTCCAGAGACACTGGACCCAGGCAGACAGGACAAGGAAAGGGGTCAGTAACAGGCAGAGGAAAGTGAGAATTTTGTGTTTGTACAGTAGAGTCACTGCAAAAACAGGGATGTACTGACCATGTAGAAAGGGCTAGAGGAAAAGATGTGTGCCAGAAATGATACATACTGGCGGAGAAATATTTTTGTCTGTTTCAAACACAGTGCACATAAATATTTAGACATCACCAGGCATTCCCACTAATATACCCAAGTTTTGTGTACTTGTCCATCATTTAAAGAAAATTATACAAAGTAAATAAGAAAAACTAAAAACGTACAATATATTTTAAAAGGGATCGGGCACATTCAAGGTAGTACAGCCATAGATAACATATTTTAGAAAACATTAACAAATTCTGTCAACTTTAGACAACAATATATGCCCCATACATTTAAACCACACTTGAATCTAAATTTTATAAGACATCATGTGAGATTTTTAATTATCCCAATTTTATATTGTATTCATTGAAAGGGTCAATATAAAATTATAAAAGAACAAACACAATGAAATAAATTCCACAACAAATGTCAGGTACTTTTGATATTTCAATTGTTATTATAAGGTAATTGCTGCTTCAGACAAGAAAGAAAAAAGTTGAATTACTCTGATAAACTTGTCTTAGCTCAAAATTGCTCTATTTAAAGCCCTTTAATGAGAAGTGACAGAGTCTAACTTGACTAGACAGTGTAGAGGCCGTGCTATCGGCAGGGGCTCCTTTGCTTCTTTTCTTGATTTAATGTCATCAAATAACAGGTGATTTAGAATACCCTTGGCAGTAATGGAGAGGGTGGAAGCAGACGCATAGATGTATTTAATTCCCTTTCCCTCTGTGTGGTTTGCTCTTTAGTTAAGGCATTCCTGTGCAGACAGTCATGGGTTTCAGAATGTAATCAAAATGAATATCAAGAACAGATTACAATGACAAAGAAAAAAATCCCTTTTCTTTTTTTTTTAATTCTTTGAAAAATGAATGCTGGCAAGTAAAGCTGGCTTTCTTTTTTTAAAAATAGTGCTCTCATTATCAAAACTTGGTACCTTCTGATAGCTCACTTGAGTAAAAGAACAATGAGCAAGATATTGAGTGAATTTCCAACTCTCACACTAACTTCTGTTAGATGTTTAAGGCAAGTAGGTTTAAAGATCAATGTAAAAGTATTAAGCATTATTTTATGGTACAACAAACCAAAAATATCCTTTAAAGCACTAGACATCATTACAGATATCCTTACATAACATCAGACCACATTTTTTTTAAGTCAAAATAGTCAAGATCTCATATATACAATGCAAATGATTACAATTCCTATTACTATAATTAAATCTTAAACCTTTAAAATTCTGGAAGGCTTGTATTTGGAAGGCACGTTAATACATGTGAATACAGTTGAAATTTTCCATTACAACGTGCACTATTATGCATCCTCATTAATGAAGACATGCACATTTTGAAATGAAAGTGGTTGTACCAAGGCACATAATAGAGTGCTCGCTGTCTGCTGCCTTTGTCTACGAGTTCTCTTCCACCAGCTTGCCCTCGGTTGGGTCAGAGCCCCTACGTATGCACTGCTCTCACACTGGATCCAGCCTCTACACCAGGTTCAAACAAAGAGGATCCTTTATTCCGCTCTGTCCCCTGCCACAGCTGCCAGGCCACACACAGCTGCCGGAGGACGTGAGCTGGTCCTGCACACAGTGGGAAAGATACAAAATGCACCGTCGCTTCTTTTTGCAGGGTCTCAAATGACTCTTGGTGTCTTTAGCCTGATATCCTGAATCCAGAAAGCTACAAGTCCATGCTTTGACTTCTGTATCCTCTTGGGCAAGTTTGCTTTTCAAAATTTTTGTCTTATTGCTCACCACCAGTTGGACCTGTCAACTTGTCAAATGGAGTAAAATGTGGGTAAAGTTCTTTCAGCAGTGATTATTTAAATTTTTTTTTTCTTTTTCTTTTTTGGAGACAGGGTCTCGCTTTGTAGTTCAGGCTGGCCCTGAGCTCACTATGGTGCCCAGGCAAGCCTGGAACTCAGCAATCCTCCTGTCTCTGCCTCCCGAGTGCTGGGATGACAGGCGTGAGCCACCACGCCCAGCATTATATGTGGTAACCGGGGATCGAACTCAGGTCCTTGCGCTTGCAAGGCAGGCACCGGAACCACTGAGCTAACCCTCCAGCCCTCAGCAGTGATTATTGAAGCTCCATTTAACAATTCCCCACATCCTCAATACTCAGTTTCCAAGGGGAAGAAGGCACCTTCTCATATGCAAATTCATGAGGATTTTATTATATTCAAATAATCATTATCATAATCGTTTCCCATATTCTGACACTTCAATCATTTACCTTTACAGAACATATGCATGAAAATTATGAAGGAGGGAAGGAAGAGATAGAGGAGATAGAGAAGAGAACATAAAAATAATTAAGTATGTACATGCACCAACTTCCCATGATGAAAGTAATTATCATATACTATGAATATGTACAAATAAAAATTTAAAATAAGATTATGAGGGAATATAATTAAGGTATTGGCAAAAGAACAGGGATCAGTTCATCTTCTTGGTTCATCCCTACCATTGCTAGTGAAACAGATATCAGTAGAAAATGGATGAAAAGCAATACAAAAATTATTGTCTGAAACTACTACATGAAGGTATGCATGAATAGTCAACTGTGCATGCAACTAGGGACATACTTTTATTACCATAGAAAACTGGAAATATTCTTATTTATACACCATGCACGTTTCACGTTTGGCCTCCTGGAATGCGTAGACTAGAAGTGACACAGGATGAACTCTCATTATTCACCCAAAGAGTAGCGAGAAGCAAGAGATGAACACCCTGATGACGTCATACTCTCAATTCTCACTTGGAAGTGAGCGGAGCCCTCAGGCATGATATACGCACGAGGCAGCAACCAGGGAGTGCTGTTAAGATATCTCGCTGGGAATGTGACCGTAACAAGAAGCAGAGGCCAACAGGGCAGGTTCCCTGTGGGAACCTGTTTGTATGAACAAACAGCTTTCACAGAAAGTGCCACCTTCCTGAATAAAGTCAGTCATAAACTGGAAGAGAATCCCGTCTTTCAAATCCGTCATGAGTCCGGTCAAGTCCAAATGCTATTGCTTACAATCACAGTGACTTGTGCAGTTTAAACTTATAAACCTCTGTTTCTTAAATGTTAATTGCAATCACTGGAAAATAACTAATCTTTTGGGTATATTGTGTAGGATACAAATGTAGGTTGGGCAGTTGTGACTTTTTTACACAGTAAAAGTTATAAATGGAGTCAAAAGAAAGACAGATATAGCAGAAGATGTTCCAAAAGATACAGAAGTTAATGATAAATAACCTGAGCATTAAAGCTCCATTAGACCATCAAAACCACACAATGAATCATGTTCTGCTCTCGGGTCTCAAAAATGAAGCCAGGCTTCCATGACTGTATTATTTCAGGAGAAGATCTGCACAAACACACATGCGTGTGCATGCATGTGTGCATGTGCATGCACGCACGCACACACACCCACACACCCACACACACCTTGCATGCACCCCTTTGTGACTATGTATTGGTGTTAAATTGGATACTATTTCACATAATGCAATTGTGAAAACCAAGGTTCTACTGAATGGAAAAGTGATCAGGACTTCTGATTGAAAATACAGAAAGTTTACCAATAATTTTTTTTTTGAAAAGTAAAGAAGTTCTTAGTTCTGAAACCATAGTTTTGTTTTGTTCGTCTGTTCGTTTTTCCAGTTCTTAGGCCGAGATTCATTTCCATACAATTCTACAATAACTAATTTTTGCACTTATCTTTCCATTTCCTTATGTATGATCCCGTTCAGTTGCAGAGATCAACAGAGTTTACTTTCCACTGCCTGATGTCTTAGTTTCTTTTGTCATTCCTGAGACAATATCAGAACCCTACAGTTAAAAGAGTGAAGGTTTATTTCACACAGTTTGTAGAAGTTTCAGGTTTGGTTCCCTGGCACAAAGGCAGGATGATATGGCCAATGGGCATTAAAGAGGAAAAAGAATTCATGGTAAGCAGAAGGCATCAAAGCAGAGTAAAAGCAAAGCATCAACCAACAACTGACCGCAGTAGCTCTTTTTCTGTCCTTTTTTTTTTTTTTTTTCTCCTTTGCTATTAGTTTTTAGTTTCAGCCAACAACAAATGCTGGCAGAGCTGTGGAGAGAAAGGAATTCTTCCCGACAATTGCTGGGAATATAGACTGGTGTGACCATTGTGGAAAACAGTGTGTTTATTTATTTTTTTAAAAGATGAGTTTATTGGTAGACTTTGTGTACATCACCATTCCATTCATCAGGAAGAATTTGTACCTATACATCATATATCTTGATATGTATTTTTTTTCTCATTTCTCTGCCCTCCTTTCAGCCTCTCCACCGCTTTGTACAGGGAGCAAATGCAATAAAACGACATCTCTCTTTGACCGAAACTAAAGAATGCAAGTGAGGGCCGGAGGGTTAGCTCAGTGGTTCCGGCGCCTGCCTCGCAAGCAAAAGGTCCTGAGTTCGATCCCCGGTGACCACATATAATGCTGGGCGTGGAGACATGCCCACCAACAATCAACGCTGCATACCATAATGCTGGACGTGGTGGCTCACGCCTGTAATCCCAGCACTCGGGAGGCAGAGACGGGAGGATTGCTGAGTTCACGGCGGCTTGCCTGGGCACCATAGTGAGCTCAGGGCCAGCCTGAACTACAAAGCGAGACCCTGTCTCCAAAAAGCAAAAAAAAAAAAAAAAAAAAAAAAAAAAAAAAAAAAAAAAAAAAAAAAAAAGAATGCAAGTGAATGTGCTGTCCATTTACGCTCCCTTTCTCCCAGTCCCAAAATATTGACAAGTATGGGTCTGTGTCAGGCATGGAAAAATACATACAATAAATTCAGTGGGTCTAATAGACATGTAAAAAAACTCACTTTACTTTTCCTGAAGATAAGAAGATTCGAAGGTCATAGAAAACATAACAAGTAAAACATAAAGTTCATTGTGCACAATATTCTTTTTTCATTGTTTCAGGACCACAGAACACACTGTGTTCCCCAACACTGAAAAACAACACAGGAGAGACTAGAGGAGTATTAATTATAGAGAGCATCTGAGGTATTATGTTTTATTTTAAATATAAGAAAGATGATATGAACAGGGACTTACTGTCCAGACATTCACCTCACAAGCACACAGAAACGAAGCTGTGATTTCCAACAGCAGTATTTTATCTAAAAGTCACTTGTTTTTTTTTCAATTTTCCTCCCTCCCTCTTTATAATGCATAGTCTCTGTTTTAGTGAGTTATATTTTTAGATGTATTAAGGCTAGAGTATGACAGTCTGATTAGTATCTGGAACTTCATAATCATTGTTATAAGCAAATGAATCTTTTCATGAATAAATCAATCTGAGAAATTGATCCCTAGAATAGAATATTTTATACTGGCTAATATTTGCTACTCTAATTTTAGCAGATCATATGGAATTGAAGTTAAATCCTAAGGTCTTAATTTATTGGGAAGTTACTTATTTTATATGTTTAGCATTTCTATAAATAATAGTTGAGTGTGTTATATGTATTGAAATAAAATAATAAAACAGAAATGAAAGATCCTTAATTTTGTAGCTATTTTGTTTTATGAGACACATCAAAAAGCTCCTAAATAAACTAATTTTTCTGCTTAGAATGTATTAGCACTGTTCATATTTCATTTCTAATAATTTTTAGGTCTTAGTAGAAATATCAATTCATGTCTGCCAGTGTCACTTCTTTTTAGATATCAAGCCTTTCATTACAGAGCCTCACAAACCACAGAGGTTCCTTTATATCATATGCAAGAGTGTAGTTGTAATTATTTGTATTTCCATGTTCGACGCCTGTTTGCTCCAGTAGAAAGTGGCACCCAGGGGAGCAGGAACTTTATTCTTGTTACTGTTTTCTCAAAGACATCTCTTGGGCTGACACAGTAGTGTTTGCAGAAAATTGAATAATTTACAATATTGCTAAAACACCTAGAGAAAGGTAAATTTACAATGATAGAACACTGAAGAATTCCTTCCCTCAAGGGGATATCAAGTAGGAAAAAGACCAGGCAGATAGAAAAAGATACAGACTAAACTGTCCTGAATGAAAATGTAAGCATATGATTAGGGGATTACATAAATTTTCTTAAAGTTTTAACACAGGAAATATACATAGTAGATTCTTAAAATTTTAACAAAATGTATATTTCCTGCTAGGTATTATGTGTTGCAGATGAAATGCTTACCTTCATCCCCTTAACTAATAATAATGGAAGAGTTCCTGGCAATGTGTAATAGCTCTGACTTTAATCCATCATTTGCCTTTTTTTTAAAAATAATATTAAGCTTCGTGAACTCCTACAAAAAAGTTGTACTTAATCTTTATAACACCGCCTCCAAGTAATGATAGTTTCACTAGGTTAAAGGAAATATGAAAATAACTATGAAGAGGATTCTGCAATACCAAAACCTTAGCATTTTGATAATCTTTTGAATTCATAATGATTGTTATGTTTTGACCAATATATGCTTATTTTTGCTTATTATTCTCCTTTTGGTAATCTAAATGTTATACACATTTGTAAGTAGTAGATATGTGTACTATGCATTCATGGTAAAATAATTGAAGTTGGATTTAATGATTTTATTAATTAATTTTCCACTTAAAATACTTTATATTTCATTATAAAATATGTCTAATTCTTAAAGAAAAACAGGCCATTCTAAAATATATATACTCAAAAATAGTTGTGTAAAAATATATATTTAACTCAACTCTGGAATAAGCTAAGCATAATTCTTACATTTATCTTATGTATTGCTACATCCAACATTATGCTTTACATTATTTGGGTAAAGAAAAGAGGAAAATCACCTATAATCCTAAACTTTCTAATCTGTAGCTTTGTTATTGATTTTCTTATTTTAAAAATGAGACCATTGGTTACTTTTCTCCTACTTTTTGCCTGTGCTTTATTCAAAATTTCCAAAAACTTCAATTTCTCTACCTTTTAATAAGTTCAATGCATTGAATGTGGAACTATTAAAATGTTTAGCCACAAATCTAAGCTATTCAGTTATATAAATTGTCTTAAAGTTAAAATGACACAATAGGTATATCAGAATTTCCAAAAAAAATGCCTTGTTTTCTCTTTCCAAATCATCATAGCAAAGTCCACTTCTGAACTGAGTTTCTCCTCATATTATCTCAAGAAATACTGTACAGGCTTTGGCAAATGTTTCAATACAATGTGAATGAAATTTGTCTGTACTTGTAATCATAAGAGCAGCAAACTGTTAATGCCACATTCGATAGAACTGCCCAATTAGATTTGTTCTGAGAGAGAACAGGTTTCTACACGTAAGTCTTACTTCAGATTTTACTTCTGGATGCTTCTCACTCTTGTATTTATAGGTCTCTCTTTGCATTTCTTATACTTAATGGTCTATTTACAATTTAATAGTATGTTTACAACAGTAGAGTTTTTTCAGTATTAGGAAGCCAAGAGGTGTATGAATATTAAGTGCAATAAATTGACTAATTGTGACCACTAAAATTCATATGTTGAAATTCTACACCCTAATAGTATGCTTGTACACTGCATGGTGTTCTGGAAGGTATTGAAAGTAGAACCTCGTGATTGCAATTACTGTCTTTATAAAAAGAGACCTCCTGAGAACTTTAGCACCTTCTTTCTGCTAGGAAAGGTACAATAAAAGGTAATCTGCAGCTCAAAACAGCGCCACCAGACCTCATCTATAATGACAATCACATATCAGACTTGGAGTCCTAAAACTACTGGAAATAAATTTTTGCTGTTTACGAGCCTCCACCGGCCATTATACATTTTTACAGAGGCCTAATAACAATCAACTTGTGAATGTTTTTTCCACTTTTTAGAGAGGTTCTATTATAAATTTCCAATGATGATACTTTCTCAAATTTGGCTCTTTGATATTTATTTACCAGAAAACATAAATAACTATACATGAAGAAACAACCCCTAGCCTTTGGCTTCAATTGTATTTTTATTAGTACATGTTTATAGTATATAATATTTATATTCCTTGTAGGGAGTTGGTACGTGTACATAATACATCTTAATTTCTTTTTTATCCCTTTTCTTTCCCTCCTTCTACCTTCACCTACCACTTGATACTCCTCCTATTTTGGACATGTTTGGAATATACATTTCTATTTTTAAAATATTTTCAGCTATGATACCCAAAATGGCTCATTTGTTTTAAATTTTGCAATGGTTTCAGTTTTCTGTAAGTTTTAGCCATGGACTCATTGTCTTGCTTGAGGTAGGTCTTCTGTTCCTGAGACTGATTTCTATATTATTTAGCTTTTCTATCACAGAGGCATAATAGCCTACCTACACTCACAACTTAAAAGAAAGGAAGGTTTATTTTGGATCATATTTTCAGAGGGTGTATCCCATGGTTGAGTGAGTCCAGTGTTAAAATGGTGGGGTGGAAAGGTATGTTGGGTAACAGATGCTCA
>PVIC010045282.1:0-14648 GCA_004025085.1 Thryonomys swinderianus
TATATGTATATAGACCTTAGCCTATGTCTGTTTCACAAACATGAACTCAAAAAGAATGACAGATCTCAAAGAAAAATGCAAATCTATAGGCATATAAGAAGAAAACTACATAGACAAACAAGGGGGAGCTGGGTCGAGTAAAAATTATATGTGGTCTTGAGTTAATGGTGCATTTTAAGATACAACTAGAAAAATATAATCTAGGAAAAAAGAAATTGATAAGT
Source organism: Thryonomys swinderianus (assembly GCA_004025085.1). Classification (NCBI taxonomy): domain Eukaryota; kingdom Metazoa; phylum Chordata; class Mammalia; order Rodentia; family Thryonomyidae; genus Thryonomys; species Thryonomys swinderianus. Next base: position 225 of record PVIC010045282.1, read on the forward strand.
TTTGCTTAAAGGCAAAAACCTACTCTGAGAGATAGTGTTAGGACAAGCCACAGGCACAGAGAAAATAGTGGCAAAGAGCAGGACTGATAGGAACTTGGGCTCAAAATTCAAAAGAACCGGCTTTTAAAACTCAGCAACAAGGAAAAAAGAAATCCAATTAATGAATGATTAAAATATCTGAACAGACATTTCATGAGGAAAAATATACATATGGCAAATAAGCACTGGAAAGGAAATTGTATCAAAGAATTACAAATAAAAACCACCAGGTAATCAGTGAACACTTCTAATGGAAGGGCTAAAAATGTACATGAGGCAATATTATATGCATATTAATCATGACATATTAAAAGTTAAATAGATGTAAAATATAATCTGCTTATAATTTTGTAAAAAAAAAATGTACATGAGAATACCAAGTACCGGACAGGCCTGGGGAATATGAAGTGACCTCAGTTCCAAGGCAGAGTGTAGAATGGTGTAGACACTTTGAAAGGCAGTTTGGAAGTTTCTTGCACAGCGGAACGCATTGCCGCTCCATCATCCTTATTTCTCCCAACTGATTTGAAAAATCCTGTCTACACAGGAGCAGAAAAAACCCTCCTGTAAACACTTCCAGCAGCCTTTTTTCTAAACACCAAAAGCCAAAAGCGTAGGTGAAATGATGAGCAAAGTATGGGCCATCTGTGTGCTCAGTCTTCTATTATTTATCAGCACAAAGAAATCCTTGAATCACGGAGAGACATAGTCAGATTGCAAATGCATGTTGCTAGGTGAAAGAAGCCAGCTTGAAAGTGCTCCTTCACGTTGTATGATTCTAATTGTGTGGCAGCTTGGGAAAGGCAAGACTAGAGACAGAGAATAGATCAGTGGTTGCCACAGGTGTGGGGGAAATGCTGGTTAATCTTAATCAGCAACCTCACGGCATTATGGGAGACTGTGTTATGGGAGTGCTGTGCTTCCCAATGGATGCACCTACTCATGTTCCTAGCTGAGCGTACCGGGAAGAACGAGGTTCCCAGTTGGAGAAGGTGAGCCTGTAGGAGCTCGTCTTCCTGTCTCCTGCTTGCCGACCACCATGAAGCGAACAGCACTGCCCCACCACACCCTTCTGCTTTGAGTGCCTCCCTCATCTCAGACCCGTAGTGATGGAACCGGCAGCCACGGACTGAACACCCAGAAACCACAAGCCAAAAACCACGTCTGCCTTGAAGGTGTACACGTCAAAGATTTTTATGCCAGCAATAGGAAGGCTAATACAAAGAGGGAGGGTGAAGAAGGAGTCGGAGAAGCTCAGCGTATTCTCAGTCAACTATTGCGTGTGGTGGACACACGACTGGGCAGTTCTCAAAACCCCCAGGAGTCGGTAGCACAAAGACTCGCCTCAGGGTATGTAACTGTGTTTGAACGTGCGGTGCGAGCCCCTTCCAAGGGGCAAGGGAGAAAGATGCTGAGTTCGAACTTCGGAAATGAGCAGAGTTTCAGACTGAAGATAAAAGCGGCTCCGAGGAAGCACTGTGCCTGCGTTTATATGGCTGACCCCACAGGACCGTGAGTAAGCAGTTCTGGAGCCACTAACCACATACTTCGAAAGGAACAATTAAGTAAAGAGTTCTCCCTGGAGAAGGAGAAAGAGGTGAGCAGGAACGGAAGCCGGAATGGTACCCGTGGGGACAGCCCAGCTTGGGAACGATCAGTGCGACTCGTCTACACCCGAACACGGATACTGGGGCCACAGGTAGGACTATTTCTATCAACGTCGCGTCGACATGGAAGTCCACACACAGGCCCGTCCGTGTTTCCAGGAACAATGGCACCTCGGTAGCAATAGAATTCTAGCCCCTAGACCTCGGTTTCTAATGCCTCATTCCATAGGAGGAACCAGGGCTTCAGGGGGAAATGTCTGATTCTGAGACTAGGAGATGATAGGCAGAAAGCAGGGAAATGCAAACACACACATGCATGGGAACACGCACACATGCACGCACATGCACACACATGCACACACACACATGTGCACAGTAGAACACATCAGCAGTACACAGGAGCCAACTGAGGTGCCTTAGATCAAAGACAGTGTGTCAACTCAAAAGGAGAACATTTTAATCAACAGTTAATAGTGTCGGACTATAATCCTCCACATCAAATGAAGACCAGTGAGCCTGTATTGATCTCGGTGGATGACTGAATAAGCAAAGACCTGGGAAAGGCAGGATGAATCTCCACAAAGGCATCTCATATAACCTTTGGAGATGCTGCAGAGTTGAGGTACAGGGGCGGAACTCCACGTTCCTTGAACCCAGGCTCCCCAAGATGCATATGAAAACTAGGGTGAAAGAGGACTTCACAGGGGAGCTGGTTAATGCAGCAGATCCTGGGATAGTGCGTGGGCTTGTTCACACGTGGGGAACACAGCACTTCGGCTGCCTGGCACTGCCGGCAAACACATACATGACCACATCCAAGAAGAGCGCACGGTCACGGAGGCTTCTGCATGACACTGATGACCAGCGCTCCTCCAACCTGCCACCCTCGGCATGGAGCGGGAAAGTCTGAGCAGCTGTCCCTGCCTCAGGACCCTCGGGACCCAGAGTGAAGCGCGATCCTGGCCGGGCTCCTGGGTAGAAAAGCTTGCTAGGTAAAGACTCAGATGTGAATGAGGTGTCGACTCCACACAGTCCCAGTGCATCCGTATCGGTCCACTAACATCCTCATCTGTGCTATTTAATGAAACAGAGATGGGGCTGGAGACTTAGCTCAGTGGTTCCGGCGCCTGCCTCGCAGGTGCAAGGTCCTGAGTTCAATCCCGGTAACCACATACAACAATGCTGGGTGTGGTGACTCACGCCCACCAGCAATCAGTACCATATAGCACAGTGCTGGGCGTGGTGGCTCACGCCTGTCATCCCAGCACTCGGGAGGCAGAGGCAGGAGGATTGCTGAGTTCGAGGCTTGCCTGGGCTACATAGTGAGCTCAGGGCCAGCCTGAACTACAAAGCAAGACCCTGTCTCAAAATAAATAAATAAATAAAAATAAATAAAATGGAGATGGGCACAGGGGTAAGGAAGCTTTTCCTAACATCTTTTTACTGTTTTTTAACTTAAAATTGTCCTAAAGAGTTAACTGAAATATGAAATTGTGATAATTACAGACAATAAAAGGAAAATGAATAAAAGACTAAATGCATTCTATGGAAAGAAAATCATTGAATATAACAAAATTAGAAATAAATATGAAGTTTTTAGGGTCTAGGTAATATTTTTCAGTCATCAAAAATGACAGGTTGGAGGCTTCTTGACATTATTTTGTACATGAATGATAAATTTGACTGGCTTAGATTTTGATAATATGTTGATAAAATTATTCTGACTTGAAATTTGCTTTCAAATATTCTTATCCTTACGCTGTAAAGGCCACATTGATCTGGGGGGCCGGGCAAGGATTATAAACTAGCCAGCATTTCCTAAGCACTTGAAATAAGCTGAAATAAACCTATGCTCTGGTATGGATTAAAACATTGCTTCCCCACTCAGATAATTACAGATATTTTAAGCCCTCTTTGGACTCCTTTATCCCCAGTGCAGACAAGTTATATTAGCCTGTTTTACTTTTATACTAAAAAAAATCTATTATACTGTGGTATGTTATTATATGAAAATGACTGAAGACACTTATGAAGGTACGATGTTTAGCTGCAGCGGCTGAACCCTCCTGACGACCAGGAGGGCTCTGTAACTGGCACCACCGTCTGCGGCTCCTGCAAGCGGGTAGGGCCGAGGGCAAGGGCGTGTGCCGCTACCCCAAAGGAAATGCTATGGGAAGTGATACAAAAAAATCCCCAACAGAGAGACCCCTGTGTCCGTGTCTCGCTCACCTTGTCGCTGCTGAGACACAGTCCCCGAGACTCACAGTTTCCAGGAGAAAAGGCGGCGGGGCTCAGAGCAGGCAGCCGGGCAGTGCAGAGAGAGGGAGAGTCAGGGAGGGCGATATTCCCCTCCAGGCCGTGTGCCCGGCGACCGGCTCCTCCTGACGGCTTTCGGCTCCTGTGACCCAACCCCCTCCCAGGGCGCGGCCGGTGAGCACCAGAGGTAGGAGGGGACACCGACACCGGGTCACTAATACAGCGGCTGTTTCCCGTGCACCAGCCAGGCCCCGTCCGGCTCTGAGAGGGGCAGGGCGGCTGGGCGGGGTCTGGCCTTGGCAGGGCGTCGTCCCTCCAGGCTCGGGATGGACCCGAGGTGAGCGAGGAGGAGGAAGAGCAATGCCCGGCAATGCCCGGCGCTCCCTGGGCTCCTTCCCAGCCGGGCCCCACGTGGCCGCCAATCACCTCCCGCCTCTGCCCCTGGCAGGAGGAACAGAGAGCAGCCCCTCGGGACTGAACTCTGCCGGGGGGGGGTCCCCGCTCTTCTGCCCCAGAAAGAGAAGCGCTCGCGGAGGATGCGAGTCACTTGAATGGCAGGTGCCCCCCGCGCAGTGGGCCCCGGTCCCTGCCCTCGGGCCCGGCTGCTGGGAGAGCCAAGGTCAACAGAGGGGCTCGGGGCCGGGAGCTGGGGCACCCTCAGATGAGTCTGCGTGCAAGGCGGGCCGGGGGCACCCGCTGGGGCCTCTGCACTCTCCCGTGCCCGGGTTCTGCGGGCCCTGGGCTTCAGGCACTGACTGGCAGCAGCGTCCTGCGGCTCATGCCACCCACCCGAGGGTTCTCTTGCTCTGGCCCTTGTTCCCTCCGGCTCCTCGCGACCTGGCCTTCCAGAGGCGGGCCGGCCTCGGGCTCCCTAGTCCCCAGCACCCCGACAGTTCTGTCCCGATCCCCACAGACCTCAGAGCTGGCCCTGGTGACTCTCGGGCAGCTTCCGATCTCCCAGGCGTCAGCGTGAGCCCCAGGAGGGGCAGGAAGACCCCGCAGCAGTAACACAGGCCCCTGTGTCTATCAGTCCAGGGCCTCTGTCCCAGGACCCCCGCAGGAGTCCGAAGGGCTGATTTTGTCCCCACCCAGCCACCGTCCTTCTCTGGAAGGGACAGACTAGCAATCCCTGCTCTTGCCAAACGAGATTGTTCTTAAAATCTTACAAGATGGAAAGTTACTTAAAAGTGTGCTTTAAACCATAAAGTACTGAAGAAATGTGAGGTACTATTAGGCCTGGCATTTAATATAACATCATTAAAGCAGTTACCGTTTATTTTTAATTTTATAAGCTAAGCTAATGGTTGCCTAATTTTGAAATGTCTCCCAAACCACTATAATGAGTTCATAAAAGGCCGGTATGATGGGCTTTGGGGGGCACGGGGCTCCGTGGAGGAAGGCAGTGGACTTCCCGGGCCCGGCTCCCCCGCCTTCAGTGAGCAGGTGCCGGCCCCGGGCCCCGCTGAGTGACGCGGGGACAGGCGGACCCCGCAGACGCCGCCGGCCCTGTCCGTCCTCCCTGCCCGGGAAGGCGCCGGCCGCCTCGGAACAGCTTTTCCTCGGACTCCGGCTGCGCGGCCCTGAGTCACCGAAGGGGTGCTCAGCTTGGAGTCTGGGGGCCCAGGTGAAGGGCCACAGCCCCCAAGACGTCAGCAGCTGAGCACGTAGCAAAGCCAGAGCTCGCCCCGGGCTTCTGTGTGCCACCGGCTCCTTCCGCTGTACCCAGAGCTGTCTCGTCGCCAGCCTCGCACCGCCACGGGCCCGGGGGCCTGCCACCTTGCTTAGGGCGTTTTCTTAGGTTCTCTTTTCCTCCCTAAGTAGGTTGCAGCACGTGCCACCAGCCTCCGCGTGACCCTACTTGGCGTGACTGGCACCTCCCCTTTCACCCTGAGCCCCAGGTCCCCAGGCCTCGGGCTGGCTGACTCCCAGGCCCGTGTTCCAGTGACACGCGAACCCCAGGATCCTCGCCCTGCGCTACGGTCGGGCCCTGGAGCCTTCCAAGTCCTTGGGACAGCCAGCTCCTCCAGAGGGCCGGGACTCTGGCGCCCCCTGGCAGAGGGCACGAAGACACCTCCTAAGCCCTGGCCGGTGCGGGGGGAGCAGGTGCAGGACACCCGTCGGCTGGGCTGTGGGACCTGACCAGTCTCCCACCTCCCTCGGCCCCGCTGCTGTCTCCTTGATTGTCGAGCAAAATTAGAGCTTCCTCCAGATTTGCTGAACATGAAATGAACTAATCTGAGTCAACCTCAGCCCAGAGCCTGTTTCGGAGAACTAAATAAATATTAGCTCTATCTAACGGGGTTCTTGTAAGGGTTTGGAGAGGAGTATTAAACAATGAGGATGTAAAGAAATACTCTCCCCCGGGAAGGAAGCCCAGGCCGCCCCGCCCACCACCCCCACCCCAGAGGGCACAGTCTGTCCCAGAGGCCTCTGCTTGGCTCATGCTTCTCTGCCCTCGCACCTCTCGGGATCTTCTTTGTGCGCCCGGAGCCTGGCAGCCACTACAGCCTCAGGGCGGACACGAAGACTGAGTGGCTCCACTAGGGACAGGGGCCAAGGGGCTGTTCTGGAGACTCATCGGTGAGACCCCCGAGGGGAAGCCACAGCCGGCCGAGCCTGGGCCTGAGCCCGGTGACAGCCAGAAGGACAGCTGTCCTCTGTGTATCCGTGGGACGTGAGAGCAGCACTGGCGTTTTCCAAAAAGGCAACAGGTGTGGGCACCCTGGAGTCTGGGTGGCGGCAGGGAGCCAATCGGGGGTGACTAGCAGATCTTTGGGTCCGCGGGGACGGCTCCACTGGGAGTCAGGGGCCGGCCTCACGGGACCACCCGGCTGTGCCTGGGCTCCCCCGGAAGCTGGGACTCCCAGCAGGTGTGAGGTCAGGGAAGGTCGCTACGAGTTCCTTTCCCCTTGTTGGGACAAAATACCCCATCTTGTAATGTAAAGGAGGAGGGATTTATTTCGGCTCAGACTTTGAAGGATCCAGCCCTGATCCTCTGGCTCCAGGGCGCTGGGACATGGTGGGGAGGCCGGTGGGGAAAGCTGCTGACGTCACGGCAGCCAGAAAGTGGCGGAAGACGGAAGAGTCAGGACAGCGACACGCCCCGGGGACCCGTCTGGCAGGAAGACTCAGAGGTACAGCTGGTGCCTCCCTGCGCCAGGGACAGCGTGTCCCCTGTGGAGGCGACACGAGCCACACGGCCTCATCAGCGTGGTCCTGTCTCGGGGCTGGCCTCTCCTTCACGCGGACACGCTTCGTCCGGTGGGTCCCAGGTGGGAAGAGACCCTCTTCATCAAGCAGCTCACCGGAGCCCGCTCGCCTTCCAAGTGTCTGTGAAAGTGCCCGGCCTCTCCCTCCTCTGCGCCAGCACGTCAGTCCCCGAGACCCCCCTTCCTCCTCGGAAAGGAGCTACAGAGAGCCCGCCTCCCGTCCCAGGGGTGATGACCAAAGAAGGTCCCGAGGTCAAGGGCCGGGCGCTCAGTGCAGCTTAGCAAGCTCTTAATGGGCACCTACTGGGTGCCAGCGCCTGAGGACAGAGGTGGCCAGTCAGACACACGCTGCACAGTCTCCTGGGGAAACAGACCAGCAGGTCAGGAGTGAAAACGCCAGCGCCCCCCAGCGGGCAGGAGCATGCGTGTCCTGCAGGCACCGTCGAAGGAAGGATTCTCCCGCAGGTCTCCTGTGGGCAGGGCTGGCTCTGGCCCTGGCAGCTAATACCATCCATTCTTTTTTTTTTTTTTTTTTTTGAGACAGGGTCTCGCTTTGTAGTCCAGGCTGGCCCTGAGCTCACTATGCAGCCCAGGCAAGCCTCCAACTCAGCAATCCTCCTGCCTCTGCCTCCCGAGTGCTGGGATGACAGGCGTGAGCCACCACGCCTGGCACTGTGGCATGTGGTATTGATTGTTGGTGGGTGTGAATCACCACACCCAGCATTATATGAGGTCACCGGGATCGAACTCAGGACCTTGCGCTTGCGAGGCAGGCGCCGGAACCACTGAGCTAAATCTCCAGCCCTCACTTTCCATTCTTACTGCTCCTTGGCTCCGACTCCCTGCTCGGTCTCTGCCTCTGTCTTCGCGCAGTCTTGCCCATCGGACTTCAGTCAGTCCTCTGACCCCCCAGAAAGGGGCACAGAGAGGGCTCAAGAAGAAAGAGACAGTAGAGACGTGTTTAACGTCGGACACGGGGGGAGGGCAGGGCCTCAGAGTGGGCAAAACCGAAGACAGCGTGAAGCTGGCACTGATCGCCGGGCGCCTGGGGAGGATCAGGCATCTCAGGGGGCAGAGGGAGCCTTACGCCAGGGAGGCTCGTACGCTGATGAGGGCAAGAGGCTTTGGAGAGACGAGCAAAGTGTTCCTACAGCGGTAGGTGGCATGAGTTGAACTGGCAAGGAATCTGCCCCTCCCCAGGCGAAACCTTTCTCATTTCGTACTAGCACTTGGCTCTCAGGAACCAGGGTGTCTTCGGCTGATGTAATCTTGCCCGTGAGCGTCACAACATCAGGACCCCTGAGGCCTCAGACAGCCTGAAGTATAATTTAATTGTGAAGTGATTTTTTTTCTCCATAACTGTGTAGAACGGTTCCCAACACTGGCCCTCGTACGACGACACTGTGAGGCCCCCCCGCGCGTGGCATCCTCACCCACACTCCATCACGGATGCCCAGCCTCTTGACGAGTCCCTCGCCAGCCCTGCGTGGCCAGCCTGGGACGCCGACTGAGGTAGGCGGAGGAGGCCCTTCCGGCCCCTGCGGCCAAGCCCCGGGGAGCCTGGGAAGAGAGGTCACGTGGGCGAGCTCCTCTCCAGCAGGCGAGCAGCCGCCGCGCCGCTTAGACCTGCTGGGAGAACCTGCGCTCAATCTCTTACGCCCTTTCAGTGGCCCCGCTGAGGCCTGGACCTGGTTTACTGCAGTTTTGCGCCAAACGGGACGAGAGCAACCCGCAGAGATACGCTCACTACAGAAAACACTGTGCAGGGGCCGGAGATTTAGCTCAGTGGTTCTGGCGCCTGCCTCACAAGCGCAAGGTCCTGAGTTCGATCCTGGGAACCACATACAATGCTGGGCGTGGACACTCACGCCCACCAACAATCAACCAGCAATCAGCACCACATACCACAGTGCCGGGTGTGGTGGCTCGCGCCTGTCATCCCAGCACTCAGGAGGCAGAGACAGGAGGGTTGCTGAGCTGGAGGCTTGCCTGGGCTACATAGTGAGCTCAGGGCCAGCCTGAACTACGAAGTGAGAACCTGTCTCAAAAAATAAAAACAAAAAAGAAAGAAAACACTGTGCAGACCCAGAGACAACACTCCTGGCCCTCAAATGGCACAGGTCAGAAGGCAACTTCCGTTAGTGATGACAGGTAGCCCACCGCCCTCTGCGCCAGCCCGCACGGAGGCCCAGGACACAGCACTGCCCGGACAGGGCTGAGTCTCTGCGGAAGGAGAACTGAATCTCTAAGGTAGAGCCCGGGCATCCAGATGCCAACCTCTCCTATCGCCAGCCCCATGGGCAGTGGGGTGGGAGCCCCATCATCTGGCTTCCACCGTGGCCATCAGCCAGGCCCCATGCTGTCCCTCCTCCCGGCCTGGTCCTGCGGGAAGCTGACCCTGTCGATCATGCTGGCCAGCAGGGCTCTGGGGCCCGCACACCCTTCCCGACGCGCGTGGGCGGAGGACGGGCCAGAACTGCCGAACCAGGTGCCGTCCACGGCCCAGCTGCGAGCCGCGCGGCAGGACGGCCGTGCTCTGGAGCTCGGTGGGTCTGCGCTCCTCGGCAGCAGAGGAAACTTGTCACAGCTCCCACACAAGATGTCACCTCCCTCCCCAACATCACTACACACGAGCATATGCTGCAAATGACAGGATGGCAGAAAATCTGAGAAGATGTGATTTGTTTTTTAGGAGTTACATTTTAGCAGGGACGAAGTCAACATTGTGACATCCGGGAGAGACTCGGGAGCAGACGGGAGCCTCGGAGGCTGCCAGGCAGCGTTTCGGGCCCAGCGAGTTTCCGTCCAGATGGAGGGACCGATCGACGCCGCCGGTGCCCGGAGGCAGACCCGGGTCCTGCAAAGGAGGCGGCCCCACTGGGCAGTGTCCTCCCTCCGGGACACCAGACCCAGGGAAGGCCTCGCCCTCTGCAGGGAGTGGCCCAGCTCTGAAACAGCCACGCCGGGATCTGTTTTGCAATTTTCGGAGCCGCTTTCTAATTTACAAAATTGAGCTCAGGAAGTATTTCTTTTTCCTGTAAGATTTACAGCGTCCACTAGCAGTCAGGTCGCTGGTGACGTCCGTCCCCCGCCAGCGGTGAGACGTGGGCCAGCGTCTCTGTACCTCCAGCCCCCGCGTCCATGCTTCCCAAACAGCCTCCGCGCCAAGGACCCAGGGCCGCTGGGCACCACTGCGGCCTGGAAAGACCATGCAGTGCCACCTCCCAGGGTGTCCTCTTTGCCGTTGGTACTCTCTGGATGGGGTGGGAGCTCTTCCGGTCTGGCTGCTTTCAAACTTCCGATTTTTCTGCATTCGAGACGGTTTGTGGGGTGCTCCCGGTGGCAGGCAGGTGCCCTCTTCCCGGGGCCCGGGCCCTGCAGGGCTTGCAGTCCAGGCAGGAGCGGGGTCTGCCCTCTGAGGGCCCCGGGAGCCCACGCAGTGTCCAGGAGCACAGACGCTCTGCCTTGGAATCTGCAGGCGGAGGAAGAGACGATGCCCTGTGATGCGTGGGTGAAGTGAGGAGGGCCCTGGCACCGCCAGTGTGAAGGACGCGCTCCTGGTCCTGCCAGCGCTGCCCATGCCATCTTGTCATCCTCTGTGCGGCTGGCCTGGCCACTCTCACAGCCGGGAGCAGCGGAGCCGGAGTCAGGACCCAGGCTGCCCTCTGTGACCCTCCACGTGTGTGTCGATTTCCCTGAGCACCGGGAGCACCCTGAGCCTGTGTCTGGCTCAGGTGCCACCAGAACCACCTGGCCCACCCCACACGGTGGGCACAAACCCACCTGCTGGGCACCAACCCACCTGCCGGGGGTCCACACGGCACTAGGTAAAGCAGATTCCTGCACTTGCCCAGCAAGTTTCAAGCTGGATCAGTTATCTCCTCCGACCCTTGAACTTGAACTTGAACTTGAACTTGAACTTGAACTTGAACTTGCACCGTGGGTGCTCAGGTCCTCGGACCTGTTAGATGGAGCCACATTCCCATCGCTCCTGGGGTCCTGGTTGGCAGGTGACCCGTGGTGGGATTTCCTGCCCCACTGTCACGCGACGCGGTTCCTTATAAAGCGTGACGGCTGCAGCCCATCTCCAGAGTCCCTGCTCTCCGCTCAGCACGGCCGCTTCCGCTTCTGTGGCAGGGTCCCTGCGGCTCTTTGCCGGTTGGTGGGGCACCCACTCTGGGGGAGCAGAGGGCACTCACACCGTGACATGACCCCTGGGCGGCGCTGGACCCGAGCGTCCAGGCCACCTGTGGACGTGGCTGGACTCTGCCCTTGGGTGCCAAGCACGTTGACCTCATCTTTGACGCTCCCACGACGGTCGCTTCTTCCCTCTTTCTTTGCTCCCCGATCACACAGCCAAGGGCGGCGCAGCAGAGGCGGGAACGGGGGGGGGGGGAAGCTCCGCGTGGAGGCGGGGCTGGAGCCCCCATTGCCAAGTGGACCCGAGAGGCACGGGAGGAGCTTGCGAAGGGCTTCCCGTCGGGGCCTCCGGGTCCCGTCAGCAGGGACAGAACCGACACCATCGGCAGAAGGCTCGGTCCCGGTGACCACCTAGGTCACAGGGCGACAGACTGGCCGCCCCGCCCCGCTCCCCCGGGAACCTTTCCGCACCCCTTACCCACCATGCCCGGCCTGTTCCAGGCTCCTCCTACCCCACCCGCAAACTTCCACTTCCCGGGACTCGGGACAGGGACGGACAGTCACCCGCAGCGCTGGATCCTGGGCTCGCGAGTCACCTGCCTTGGCAGCCGTGGAGACCCACCCCGGTCGTGCGCCCCGTGGTGCAGAAGCCTGCGCGAGACGAGGGGTCCGGAGAGCGGCTCAGTCCCACTCGGAGCCACCGAGCCCCGCCTGTGCCTCGGCCCGCGAACAGCCCTCTCCCAGGAGGGAGCCGCGCAGCCCGAGCAGATGGTCCCGAGTCGTCTCGCGCAAACCACTGCCCGCGGACACAGGCGCCTCTTACACGAAAGCAGAGAGAGAAGCAGCTTGTGACTCGGCTTTGCTGGACAAGGTTCCGGCCAGAGTGAGCGCGGGTTCCCGGTTCGCACCCCAGTCATCCAGCGGCCATCCTGGGATCCTCAAGCCACCTGCGCTTCGACGTCCCGGCTGTGACAACAGCGGGCATTGCCAGTGCTGCGAAGGGCGCGATGTGGTGCCAAAGCACCGTTTAAGCCACCGCCGCACACGCCCAAGCCTCAGTGTGTCGGACGCCACCTGGCCAAACCAAACAGTGCGGGTCTAACGCCGACTCTTCCCGCGGCGCCCCCGTCTCAGCCCCGACCTCTTTGGAGCCGCGCTCTTCATGCCTAAAGCGGCCCCAAGGCTTGTGGCAAGTAGCTTCTTTCTCCGGTGCCACCGTGAGTCACAGCCGTGGCTGATACGGGAGTCAAAGTAAAACAGGGCTTGACGGGTATTCGTGGGCAGCAAAGACCAGGCAGCTGGCAGGCGCTGCCTCTGTGCCCTCCGTTCTGCCCACGTGTGAAGTGGGTCACGAACAGGAGGCAGCATGCCAGGCTCTGGAGACGGGAGGCGTGAGCACACACGCCCCACTCGGAGCTGAGAGTCGCTGTTGGATGCAGAGCAAGACGACCCGCGGGATTTGTGCTCCGAGGCCCTCAGGGCTGCAGGGAGGAGGTGAAGAAGCCACGCGAACTTTTCTGAAGCTACATCTGGAAACAAATTGGGTATCTGATAATCTAGAAAGTGGGTTTAGTTGAGTGAGTCTGTGGTTCCAGCAGGACAAACAGCCTTGTGGCCCGAAGCCTGACGGGGGGCCCCTCACCCCCCCGGGAAGAGCGGTCGGAGCTCTGTCAGGACGGAGGCGTCGTATCAGACGAGGACGCTGCTGTCACTCACAGAGCAAACCACGGCGGAAGTGATTCACTGCTCGCTGCTGGCAGACGGGCGGGTGATGTGAAGGGAAGGGTGCATGGTTTAGCCTGGCTCTGACTTCTCTTGGCTTTGTCCGTGCTTTTTAAAAATTTTAATTTATTTTTTAAGCGGCAGCTAACGATCTGAAATTTAAGCACTGCTCTGGAACTCTTATGCGGCCAGGAGGCATAAAACTGTCTGCTCATACCCCTTCAGGAGGAAGAACCCTAGAATGTGATCCAACATTTCATTTGCAATCTCCCGAGGGCCACAGAGGAGTAAGAGAAAGCCAAAATTAGACATGAGTTTACAAATACTGAAACCCAGTTTCAAACAAATGAATTCGTAGCTTGGAACTAGCCCCAGCATAGAAGCTTGCCAGAGGAAGCAGTAAATAGTCTTTGAAGTGAGATAGTAGCCTCAAATGATCTACACGGTTCTCATACCCAGTGTCTGACATTCGACAAAAAATTCATGAGGCGTCGCAGCCCGGTTGGTCCACCAGCCCAGGGCACACGGAGCCACAGAGCTGAGCTCTCGGAAGGGCCACCACAGGGCTCCAAAGCGGGGAAGCTGCTGTGTGTGCATTTTAGCTCCACGGAAATGTACTTTTCAGGAGTGCGGGTGATAAGTGGGAGAACTTCATAAGAGATCCTAAATCTATAGCAACAAAAAAAACTGAACGCACAGTTGTAAGAAATCAATAGATAAGGGTTTCAGGCAGAGAGAGCTTGAGGAGGCTCAGAAGTGTGATGTCGGTGAACAGGAAGCGCAGTGTGCAACCCGACGTGCCCCCGCCGTCAACCGTCAACGAAATAAAATCCGACAGAAACTGACAACTCTGCAAATTAATTAAAGGCTTATAGAAATCTTGGGAGCAGTTACTCAAGAAAAATGCTTAAATCTGGCTAAGAAAAAGTAAGTCTCGCCTACCACAGTCCCACCCTTTCTCTCCAGCTCAGAATTAGCCTTGAAAAATAACAGTACATTTTCAGATGGAAATTGATAGCTGTAATTGCTTATGTTTTTGAAAAAAGTCCTTAAAATTAATTAACTTTCTACTATAAGAAGCTAGAGAAAAAAGCATATTAAACCCCAATGAAAAGAAAAAGGAAATAATAAAATTAAAGCAGATGTAAGCAAAATAAAGAAGAGAAAAATAACAGAACATCAATAAAATTTCAAAATGTTTTTGAAAAGTCATCAAATTTGACCGATGAAACCTAAATTGATGAAAAATAAAAAGATTCAATTTATTACAAATAGAATAAGGTTCATATGAATTACCAAAGGTGATCTAGCCAGGCGTGGTGGCTCACACCTGTGATCCTAGCACTTGGGAGGCAGAGGCAGGAGAATTTCTGTGAGTTTGAGGCTTGCCTGGGCTACACAGTGAGCTCAGGGCCACTGAGCTACAAAGCGAGATCCTATCTCAAAAAAAA
>PVIC010045283.1:0-14715 GCA_004025085.1 Thryonomys swinderianus
TCTCGCTTTGTAGTTCAGGCTGGCCCTGAGCTCACTATGGTGCCCAGGCAAGCCGCCGCGAACTCAGCAATCCTCCTGTCTCTGCCTCCCGAGTGCTGGGATTACAGGCGTGAGCCACCATGCCCAGCATTATATGTGGTAACCGGGGATCGAACTCAGGTCCTTGCGTTTGCAAGGCAGGCGCTGGAACCACTGAGCTAACCCTCCGGCCCCTCTATTTTGTTTCTTATTTGCTATTTAAGTTTCTCACACAAGAAAAACAATGTAATATATTTTCCTTAATTGAGTTTATTTGTACATTTTAGATATACGTTATGATCACATTCAACATTGAGAATTTGTACCTGTACATAGTATATCTTTATTCTCATTTTCCCCTTTCCTCTGCCTTCCCTACAACCCCTTCTCTATATACATGTTTTGTTTCCATCTATTGTTTCTACCATTAATTTTTTATTTCTCTTTCTTATTTAACCTTATCCACCCTTTCCCTTTTCCCTTTGAACATTTTCTTACTGTTTCACAATACCTATTATACATTCAGGACCTCATTTACACCTTCAGTTTTTCATATGAGAGAAGCAATATGATATTTTTACATTTGTGTCCTATTTATTTCATTTATGAGTATGTCCTCAAGGTACTTCCATTTAAGTGTAAATGTCTCTACTTTACCATTATTTATGGTTGAGTAGTACTCCATTTTATTTTTTTTTTTAAAGGAAAACTACCTCTTCTTTATCCAGTCCCTGTTGATGGGTATGTAAGGTATTTCCAAGATTTAGTTATTACAAACTGAACTGTTACATACGTGGGTGTACAAGGGTCACTGTGATAAGATACTTTATTGTGTGTGTATGCATAGCAGAGAAATAAGAGAGTCAAATGGAACCTCTAATCCTAGTTTTCTGAGGAAATTCCACATCAATTTCCATAATGGTTATACCAGTCTACATTCTCACCAAGAACAGAGAAGCACTGCTTTCTCCCCACAGCCCTGACAGTTTTCATCATTGGTTAATTTTGTGATAGCAACCATTCCTTCTGGAGTCCAGCAGAAATCCAGAGGACAGTCAACACCTATTTCAAGGATGTCTAATATAACCACTTCTGATCAATCTAGCTCTGGAAACATTAACCACAACAACTAGACAAGAAAAATAAAAGGAATAAAGATAAAGGAAGAAATTAAACTGTCACTATTTGCTGATGACAGGATACTCTATATAGAAGGGCCCAAAAACTCAACCAAAAGATGGTTAGGCTTAATCTACAGATTCAGTAAAGTAGCTAAGTACAAGATTAACACCCAAAAATCAATAGTCTTCCTGTAAATAATGTGATATTTTAAATGTGTATCTCTGATTTACTTCACTTAAAATTATGGTCTTAAGGAGCATCCATTTATCTAAATTATCTCAAGGTTATCTTTATTTATGGCAGAGTAGTACTCAAAAGAAGGAATGGAAGTCAAAAATAGAAATGAGCCGGTTGCGTGGCTCAAGCCTGTAATCCCAGCACTCGGGAGGCAGAGACAGGAGGATTGCTGAGTTCCAGGCTCACCTGGACTACGTAGTGCACTCAGGGTCAGCCTGAACTACAAAGTGAGACCCTGTCTCAAAAAAAAAAAAAAAAAAAAAAAAAAAAAAAAAAAAAAAAAAAAAAAAAAAAAAAAAAAAAAAATATATATATATATATATATATATATATATGGCAATGAACTTTTGTTAACGGGGAGTGGAAGAACAAATGAAAGGAGGGGAAAAGAACGTGAAAAATAATTAAGAATTATTATGTTTGTGTGTGGTTGTCTAGGAGTAAGAATATATTTTATACACTGTGAGTTTTTTGTTGTGTAGTTTGGATTCCACTTCGTCTTCTTTGTTCTTTGCTGGAGGTGGAGCTGAGTAACTAACTTTAGCTAGTGTACCCAGAAGAGACACTCTGTTTATCAGCTCTCTTTTAATGGCTCCATCCAGAAAAAACTTAAATCTTTCTAGTCAAGATTTATAAAAATCTACTGAGGTCTTCATCCTGTTATTTTCCTGTCTATCTGTCCCCGTTCCCTATAATACTATGCGATTTTTATTTACTTCCTTTATTATCTTGAAACAATTGTCTTTTATTCCTATTTCTTGAGTGCTTTTTATCATGAAGGTAATTCAATTTGTCAAATGGTTGTTCTGCTTTAATTGAGATAATCGTAGATTTTATGATGAATCATCATTCCATTATAGGAATAAATGTCACTTGATCATAATATGCGTGAGTTTAATATAGGATAAATTCAATTTGAAAGTATTCTGTTGAGAATATTCTCAAAATATTCGTTTAAAATATTACTCTATAATTTTTAAAGTGCTTTTGGCTTTGTAAACAAATACTTTCCTTAGAAAGCAAGTTTATAACTGTGTCTTATCTTTCAAATATTTTTTTTTAATTTTTTTTTGAGACAGTGTCTCGCTTTGTAGTTCGAGCTGGCTCTGAGCTCACTATGTAGCCTAGGCAAGCTTCGAACTCAGCAATCCTCCTGTCTCTGCCTCCCGAGTGCTGGGATTACAGGCGTGAGCCACCGTGCCCGGCTCTTTCAAATATTTTAAGGATGAATACTCACATTAATTTTTATTTAGAGTTTTGGTAGTACTCAGCAGTGAAATCATGCGATCTTGGGATTTTCTTGTTTGAAAGACTTTTTGTCATTTATATTTTGCTACATACATATCTTTTCAGATTTTCTATTTGTGGTTCAACATTAAAAATCATATCTGGAGTGCCAGGCATGGTGGCTCACGCCTGTAATCCCAACACTCGGGAGGCAGAGACAGGAGGATTGCTGATTTCAAGCCTTGCCTGGGCTACATAGTGAGCTCAGAGCCAGCCTGAACTACAAAGTGAGACCCTGTTTCAAAAAAAAAAAATCATATCTGGGGCTGGACGATTAGCTCAGTGGTTCCAACACCTGCCTCGCAAGCGCAAGGTCCTGAGTTCGATCCCTGGAAACCACACACAATGCCGGGCGTGGTGGCTCACGCCCACCAGCAATCAATACCACATACCACAGTGCTGGGCATGGTGGCTCACGCCTGTAATTCCAGCAATCGGGAGGCAAAGGCAGGTGTATTGCTGAATTTGAGGCTTGCCTGGGCTACATAGTGAGCTCAGAGTCAGCCTGAACTACACAGCAAGACCTTGTCTAAAAAACAAACAAACAAAACATATCTCTCCTTGAATTTGTTTCATTTCATCTTTGTTATCCAATGAGTGAGACACATCTATGAATTGTCTTTCCTTTTATTCCCATAAAATTAGTTATGATATCTTTCCTTTCCTTTCTGATTTTAGTTGAAACTTCAGTCTTTTTCAGTCAATCTAGCTAGTGGTTTTTATGTTTTTCCTTTTATTTTCTTTCTTTCTTTCCTTCTGTCTTTTGCTCTTCCTTCCTTCCTTCCTTCCTTCTTTCCTTCCTTCCTTCCTTCCTTCCTTCCTTCCTTCCTTCCTTCCTTCCTTCCTTCCTTCCTTCCTTCCTTCCTTCCTTCCTTCCTCTTTCCTTTCTCCCTTTCTTCCTTTAAAACAACTGGAGATTGAAACCAGAGGTTTTGCAATGAGCTACATTCTCAGACCTTCTTATATTTTAATATTTTGAGACACACTCATGCAAAATTACTAAATTGAACAGCCTAGGCTCAAATTTAAGGTCCTCCTGCCTCAGCCTTCCAAAGTGTCTGGATTGCTAGTTTATACCACCACACCTAATCCTTTTTGTCAAATTTTGATTTGTTTAAAGGAAAAACTTAGTTTCACTGATTTCCCATAGTGCTCTTCTACTCTGTATTTTGTTAACTTCGCTCTTTTATTATTTCCTTCTTTTTGATAACTTAGTGTTTAGTTTTCATCATTCAGTTCCTTAAGGTATGAAGGTAGTTTGCTTGAGATTCTTCTTTTGTAATGTGGTTGGAACTGTAAAAGATTTTAGCACTATATTTTGCTATGTAATCCACATTTTTGTATATTGTATTTTGTATATCTCAATATATATTCTAATATTACATGTGACTTCTTTGGGCCATTGGTTATTTAAAAATAGTTTTTAATTTCTTCATATTTTCATATTCTCCTTTCGCTATTTCTTTCTTGCCGCCTTCATTTTTGAAGGAATTGTTCAGCTGGATATAATTTCTTTGTTGACATTTGTTTCCTTCAAGAAATCTGATTTATTTTCTAATTACCTTCAGTAATACTTCTGCCTAAAAATCATTGATTGTTTCTTTGTGATTCCATTCTATATGAAAAGTTGCTGGTTTTTATTTTTTTGGTGCTTCAAAGTTCTTGCATTTTTTTGACATTCAACAGTTTCACACAAATTCCTTAACATAGGTTTCTTTTTATTTGGAATTTTTGCTATTCTTATATTCATGTATTCATTATTTCATAAATATGAGAAATATCCAGCAGTTGTTTCTTCAAGCAAGCTTTAAAAAAAAATTAGATACTCATCTTTCATATATTTGTACCCTATCAGGCTTTTAGGTTCTGTTACCTGTTCTTCATTCTTTTAAAAAAAATTTATGCTCTGTATATTTAATGACTTTGAGTGATCTGTTTTCAGAGTAGCTTATTCTTTATTTTGACTATGTGACTCTGTTATTCAATCCTTCCAGTTAATTTTTCAATTTTATTAATTTTTCAACTCCAGAATTTGCTTTTTAAATATATACTATGTCTGATTATATTATCATTTTGTTCAGATATGATTTTCCTTATTTTCTTTAGTTTTCTGTCTACACTTTCCTTTAGCATTTTGTATATATTTATGAAAATTGCTTTGACATTTTTCTCAGGTAAGTCATAGGACTATAGTTCTCTGGAAACAACATCTGAAGATTTGTTTTGTTCGTTAGAATAGGGCATGTTTTTCTGCTTCTTTGTGTCTTGTGTTCATTTCTTGCAAATCAGACATTTGGAAAAGCAGCTACCTCTCCTAGACTTTTCACACTGTGTAGGAGATCTTTAATAAGTCCAGTGCAGGCCTTTCAAAGATGCATCTTCTGTGGTCCTGTAAAATGCTTGTACTCCAGTTCCTATTACACAAAACAGTGTTCATGTATATCAACTTCACTAAGATTATCACTTCTTCTTCCTCTTCTTAGAGCTTTATATTGTTATTATATTTTTGTGGCTATAATTGCTTGCTTTCAGATTCCCATGGAGAACTGCTAGATTGTATATTGGTGTCTAACTGTGTTTTCAGAAACCTTTAAACTAACATTCAAATTGTGTTTGTTTTGAGTACTGCCCTAAATGAACTTAATATCTTGGATTCATTCCAGACAATAATGTTGCAAACAAATTTTACTCTTTTCCTTCCATTGTCAGTAAATAATTAGAAAATGAGTGGCTTCCTCACAACTGCACAGTGCTGTAGGAGGGGAAAAGAAAGTGCTTCAAATTTCCTACAGCTTTTCACTTCACTTTTTCTTGGTTATGCAGTTACATATTTGCTAATGTCTCTTCAATACTACAAGAGTGTGTTGTTCATAAAACCACTGTGTTTTGTGTATTTTAGCTAGAATGTATCTGTGAGAGAAGAGACTTTTGGAACTCATTGCTTCAACATCTTGTTTGGGTAAAACTTTAGCACATCTATCTTTTCAGTATTGCTCAATTACAAAGTCTTCTTTAGTCATAATTTACAACATTGGTATTGCTTTAAGTATTTTGAAGATCTTATTTTCATTATTGCTAATGTGATAATGTTCACTTTATGGTACTTGAGAAACCAAAAGTATAATAAATAAATAAAAGAACAAAGTAGAAAATGGGAAATAAGAAACAAGTAGATAGACATTTTATAAATGAGGAAAAGACCAAGAGATGGAGGAAAAGAGCATTTTATTTCTTGTCTGTTTACTCTGATGAATTATTAATAGGAGCAAAATAATAACATTCATTTGGAATGTATCATTGTCCAACAACAATCTTAAAGGCACTAAATATATTATCTACCACCTTTATAAAATAATATTTCTTATGGTTTATATCTAGATGTCCCTCTAAATCCTAATGCACTTATGTGTTGGAGTTTGGGGAGGTGGCTGGGCCATGGCTGTGATAACTGTATTAGCCCACTGATGGGCTTTGCTGTTCTGGGTGTCAATAATGGGAAGACCCAACTTCCATGTGGGTTGCACCAAGCAATAGACTTGTGTTTTGAAAGGAATGCAAGAAAAAAGAAAAGTTCCCTTCCCTACCATGTGCTTCCTACCTACCATGTCATGAGCAAGTCCCTCTGCTATGGCAACCTGCCCTGGAGCCAGTCAACTGTAGACTAAAACTTCTACAAACTGAGCCAAAATAGATCTTTTCTCCTGTCAGGTATTTTGTCTCAGCAAAGAGAAAGTAACTGAGATAGATTTTTGTCATCAGGGAACTGGGTCATTACTGTGCCACTGTATGGCCAAGTAATCCAAAATCCTTTGGAACTGGCTGGTAGAGTTTAGAATGGTCTTGAGATACTGCCTGGAGAAGCAGCCCTAGAGTATTGTGAGCAAAGCTTGATGGAAGATGGTGGTCAGAGTCCAGAGAATCAGAATGCTGTAAGATATCCAACCAGATAAGGTTCAGGTTTCATTTGGGAAAAAGGATTTTATTGGAGGTTGGACTCCAGACCATTTGTGTTGTGTTCTGGCAGAAAATTTGTCTATATTTTCCCAATGTCCAGAGATAATGCAGGAGACTGAGATTAAGGGCAGTGAACTAAATAATCTGGAAGGAAAAATGTCAAGACAGTCCAATGCTGAGGCAGTGGCCTGGCTACTATTAGGGGTTTTGAGCAGGCTCTGCCATGAGAACCAAAGGCAAGTGGTCCAGCAGGATGATTTTCATTTAGGTCAGAAGGGAAACACTTGTAAAGTTGTAGACCAAAAAGATGGAGCACAGGAGAAATTTGTTGCTAAAATGGTTGGCATTGAAAAGACAAGTACTTCATAAGTAGGCAATAGAAAAGATATTCTAAGGGTGTCATAAGAACTAGGAAAACTCCGTCCTTCACAGCCTCAAAATTACAATCATGAAAGATCTTGCTTTAAAAAGACAGCCCCAATGGCAATATCTTCTAGAAGGTGTAATGTAAGGAACAGGGAAAGGAGACATTTCTGGAACGTTTGCAGTAAGTTCTAGTATTCTGTGACCCACAGCAGCACAAGGAGAATTAATGAATATATAGACAGAAATGAAAGTTATAGAAGAAGCTGGGATTTGAGCCTGAATAATGCTGCTCTGGACAGCCAAAACAAAAGACCTCAAGCTTGCCACACTTATTCAGTGCCTCTGGAATAACAAAATGTAACATGATGCAAATGGCAGGGCAGATTCCAGCAACAGTCCTAGAACAATGAGAAATTATGTGGATGAAAGTTCTAGGATGTTTTCAACTGATATAACCTTGCCCTGGAGCATCACCGGATCACTGGGGCCTTTGTTGTGACTGAAGCAAAGACAGAGTTATGTCCAGACATGCTGTACATAGCTTATAGATAGAAAAATAGGCCTAATTTTATTTGTGAAACAATTTTGTAGATTTATTTAGAATTATGTAGAATTTCTCTCAACAGTGGAAGCCTATATTTGTTCCCATGGATTGGGTTCATAGTGCTAAGCAATCCAGCCACTTGATTCCTACAGCAAAGAGAGAAGGAAGCTTGGTACTACGCTAGCCTGTAGTAAGCCTTCATGGCGTTAACATAAATCCTGGTTTTAGGTGCATACGCAATGCAAGAGTTATGGAGTCAAGAAAGGTTCCACTCAGTTTGCAGAAGGCCTGAGAGACAGGCAATGTGACTTTAAGAGTGTAGTTCATAAAGCTGTGAGGGTGAAGCTAAAAAGTGCAGTAGAAAGCACAGAAGGATAGAGAATCCAGGAACATGGATTGTCTAAGGAAAGCTGAAAGAAGTGAGCTGGCCCAAGATAGTAGGCATGAAGGGCTACAAGCACTGGCAGTATCACAAGGGTGAAGACACCAAGTCTTTAGGAGTTCACATCTTGCTACAGATTTCTCGAGATGCTAGAAATTAAAGTACTGAGTATTTACCCTGATGAATTTTGGTCTTCTCTTGATCCTATTTCTTTCTATCTCTCTACTTCTACCTTTTGGATTGGTAATATTTATCAAGTGGCATTTTATGCTGAAGTGTTTAACTTTTTAAAAATGTTTTACATGGGCTCATAGTTAAGAATTTGCCTTAAACCTCAGGAGACTTTGGACTAGGATTTTTTAGCAATACTGATGCTCTTAACACCTGTTAACACTTAAGAGGTGCATTTTAAATAAAGAGATCCACATGACTCTTTTAGGGTTGAGGTTAAAATGGTATAGTTCATATCTAGAGGTCCCACTAAATCTTCATATGTTCCTAAGTGAGACTTTTGGAAAGTGGCTGCACATGGATGCATGATATTGGATCAAAGCTATTATAAATGTATCAATCCTGTGATTGGTTTATCATAGTACTGGTTATGAATAATGAGAAGAGCCACCCTGGGTATGGGTGGGACCGACCAATAGACTTGTAGTTTGAAAGGAATAAAAAGAGAAAGCAAGGCTCACTGTTCATTGCTTGATGCATTCTCTTTGCCATTCCATGAACTGTTACACCTCTTCCAGTGTCTCTCTGCTATGCTGCCCTGTCTTGGGCTGGCTGATTATGGAGTGAAATCTCTACAAAGTGACCTAAAATAAGACTTTCTTCCTGTGTTTAGTAGATGTCAGGTATTATCTCCTAGCAACAAGAAAATAAGTAAAATAATAAAAACAATAAAATTTGAGGTTTAGGACAATTAAGTAACTTGTTCCAGGACCCAGAGTTGAAAAGTGCTGGTGTTATGGTTTATAAATCTTCCTGTTCATTCTGTGTTTTCCTCTTTGCCAAGAGAAAGGAAATGTCCTGCTGTTATTTTTATGAAGCTAATATTCTCCTTGTTGTTCTTTCATTATGTTATTCACTTGAGCCTAGGTTAAAATAAGAACAATTACAGTACTAACATTTTAACTTTATTAAGTTTACATATTAAGTTCAATTAACTTTGAAATAAATTACTTTATTTTCTTATAAGGTCAAGATTAATAACCTATTAATTTAAAAATTATTGCTTTCTATGTTTTTTGTCAAGCAAAATATTAAACATTCCAGGGGCATTAAGCTCATCATTTTTTACACCTAACAAATCTTAATTAAAACAATTTAAGCAAAATCCATGAGTATATTTCTAATTTATTTGACTGCATCCAATTTCATCTAGAAAAATACAGGATATATTGAACTTCAGCCTTAAAGTGAAATTCAGCTTCAGCGTCCTTTATGTATTGTACAATCAAATTTGATATTATGAAATTAATTGTACCATTGTATTTCCTTGACATTTAAAAAGTATCAGTTAAATGTAATCAGATAAAAGAAAATACTTCTATAGAAGACGAAAAATATATTTAAATATGTACACTAAAAGACATTTTTGAAATTTTCAAATGTTATTTCCTTTCTAATTAAGCATAGTCCTTTATAGGTGTAGTTACATGTATGAGTTTTGTTCATATTCTTTTTTTTTTTTGAGACAGGGTCTCGCTTTGTAGTTCAGGCTGGCCCTGAGCTCACTATGTAGCCCAGGCAAGCTTCGAACTCAGGAATCCTCCTGTCTCTGCCTCCCGAGTACTGGGATTACAGGCGTGAGCCACCACCCTCGGCACTGTGGTATGTGGTGCTGATTGCTGGTTGATTGCTGGTGGGCGTGAGTCTCCACACCCAGCATTGTATGTGGTTACCGGGATCAAACTCAGGACCTTGAGCTTGAGAGGCAGGCACCAGAACCACTGAGCTAACCCTCAGGCCCTGTTCATATTCTTACACCTGAATAAGAATGGATTTCTTGCAGCTGGCCACTTCAGTCCTCAGTTTTTTCTTTTCCTAATAAGCATATCTGGTAAAAGGATCTGGAGTCAATATGAAACATTATTGTTTCTGGCTTATGCTGTAATAATTACACAGCTGATTTTCCTGAAAGTATACAAATTTAAATACCTCCCTGTTTACACAACAAAATCTTTGCCATGATGTTTTTCCCTCAAACAAGTTGTATGATCCCCATTGTCCTCACTGTTCATTTTGTTATGTCTAATGCCAAATAGCAATTCTGGCTTGTAAAAGATGCCCCTCAATAGTAACTGAATGAATGAATAAATTTTAGCATTTTAACATTGAGAGCTTTCTGTCCACTCCTGATCCTGTGCAATGTATTAACTGGACTATGTCCCAAAGAATCCTTGAGCAACTTTAAAAGGAAGTCTTCCTAAAATATTCCATTAACTCCTGTGTTTAGGTTCCCTCTTCCAAAACCTTATCTTTCCAACAATAAATTAGGTGACATTACATTTTTTAATCCAGGCTTTGATTTCCATACATATCTTTGTAAATTATTTTTTGAAGATAGCTCATAATAAAGTTTAGTCTGGCCATGAGCTAGAGACAAGAACTAATCAATGATTCTTTTTTCGCCCTAAAGTTTGTTAGTATTTCAAGAAGAAACTGTATCCACATCTTGAAGACCACTTTCTGAGTGTCCATTATTTGCAGAAATTAATATATGTAGTTTCTTAAAAATGTATCCAATTTAATGCATAACTCATATCCAGAGTACTTCAGAGATAATTTTAAAATACTGTTTTTCCAAAAGTGGTCTTTGTACTCTAATTCTACAATAAGTAAGGGCATTGTTAAAGAATTTATGAGAAGGACCGAAGGGTTAGTTCAGTGGTTCCGGCGCCTGCCTCGCAAGCACAAGGTCCTAAATTCGATCCTGTAACCACATATAATGCTGGGCGTAGCGACACGCCCACCAACAATCAATACCGCATACCACAATGCCGGGCGTGGTGGCTCACGCCTGTAATCCCAGCACTCGGGAGGCAGAGACAGGAGGATTGCTGAGTTCGCGGCGGCTTGCCTGGGCACCATAGTGAGCTCAGGGCCAGCCTGAACTACAAAGCGAGACCCTGTCTCAAAAAGCAAAAAAAAAAAAAAAAAAAAGAATTTATGAGAAGAAGTTAAAAAACTTTCCCACTGAAGTAGCTCGTATTCACTATTCTGAAGCACTGGGAAACATACCTATTTGTTAAGCTCAGCTAAAATCTTGATCTGAAATATGTTAAATTTTTGATCATAGATAATAAAATATATAAATAACTAATAAATGTGCTTTCTCTGCTTTGTTTGACATTTGAATCTCTGTTTTGGACTTTGTGAATGGCTGAGATTATTCAATACTAGCCCGAACACATCAAACAGGGAAGTTACCAGAGGCTGCAAGACTTGCTGCTAAAAAGGGCAGGAGGGGCAACAACTAGAGAGCATAACCCTTAAAAATATCATTACTCTATCGAACACATCCTGTTTTACTCTACCAGTTTATGCATGTTAAACCTTGATCTTTTATCATGGTATCAAGCAGCCTGGACAGGGGTTTCTTGTATTTCTCTTGTCTATTCTGGTCTTTTACTTTCAACCAATGTCACTTTGTCCTCTCAAGTTTACCATTTTTTAAAATTTTTCATAGAATTGTAGTGTCACTATAGTCCCTTAAATCCTAAAATAGAATATAGTGTAAAATCTTTGAAAAATTACAGTTATACTTTTCCTTCTGTTGCTAATATATGTAGGTCATCAAGAAACAACAAATGATAAAAGCATGCTGAGGCCTGATTCCATGTGAGGAAATTCTCTAGAAATTTAGAAAAAAAATTAAGAATATCAACCAAATAAATATAAATATCATGACAATAAAATTAATTTCTACAGTTTCAATCCAGTAACATGAGAAACAAGAACTCATATATTAAAGAGAGTCAATTTTATTTCAGTTGCTCTGAAGTCTCTGTCATGAAAACCACTCATTCCTGCAAGAACATTAAATGCTTTAAATCCTTTATGAAACAAATTTAGGGCTTATGTGTTTATTATATGTTTATGCATATATAATACATACACTATATTTTAGATTAAAATTATATTAATACATATTATATATATATAACATTTTATGTAACCATATGTATATACCATATAATTTTGCATTATGTGTTAATACATACGGGCAATGAAAAACAGTCTGAAATCCATACTGAGCTTAATTTAAGTAAAGCCTCAGGATTCTCAGCTAATCTATAGAGAAAGGAATAGTTACCCTGAAAGGCTATCAGAATGTTGCTATTTTTATGTCATCCCACTCAAGTACAAATCTAATTTTAAAATATAATTTTCTCCTTACAGAGAAAACTCCAGACACACGTTATCATCTTTGTTCACTGATTACTTTCCTTCTGCAGGAGGCATTTGGGTTGTGGCAACCTCATTAGAGGAAATCAGAAGAAATAATTGCTTCATCAAAACAATTCACTAAAAGAAACCCAAAAATGAAAAAAAAATGATGATTTTTCCTTTGCAAGAACAGATTAAAATAAAAGCCTTTGGAATAGGAATTTTAAATTAAATGAAATGTTTAGAATGGCGAATTTAAACAATGCACCAGTAATTACTGGTATAATCAAAGATAAAGACTCTCTAGCTATTTAATTGTAAACAATAATGGAAATGCCTGAGTTCAAACATAAAGCTTCTCCCAAAAGCTTTATGTTATACTTCCTTTTTCCCTGAAGCAGTTCACTTCTTAATGATTACAGAACCTGAAAGTGAAATGCAAAGACATTCATAAGTGTGTATGTTCTACCTCCTGAAGAATTCATGAGCAATGATCCTGAGGAATGTAGTGTCAGCTCTGACCTTTCTATGTCTGAAGAGTAATGTATCATACCAGAAGGATTCATGGAAAAGCAGGTTCTATTTGGAAAGACAGTGTAATCAAATAATACCTACTTTACTTTTACATATCCAAAGTACTGTACCCGGTTCATGCTGGATAGATAGGTAGGGGTAATATCATATATTATTTCTGAGTAAAATATTCACCTACAATGATCTGTGTTCCCTTTGAGGTGGGTTAACAGAGTTAGGAACCACTTTGAACTTTAGATGCTTGGAAGTTTTACTGATCACATTGTGCCATTATGTCATCATTCTTATCTGGGGACACTGTTTCTTAATGTCTTTTCCAGTTCTGCAACACAGCAGATGCCATGGTTGCCCTGCCATGTTCCACTGAGTGTTTGAGTCTTCCCTGTAGGCTATGGGTTTATGAAACAACTTCACCTTTCTCCTTGAAGCCCCTCTCTGTCCACAGGAAAATGCTTAACTACATTAATCAGTCCGAACGTGACAAAGAAAGACTTTAGGAACAGGGCATAACCACTATCGCATGGAAAATATTAGAAAACTAATCCAGGTACTTGGAGCTTTGATTGGAATAATTGTAAAAGTAATTCTACAGCAGTTTCCTGAGGTACCCAGTAAGACTAAGTTGAGCACCGTGATAACCTGTTCACTTACATCTTAAGGATTTGTTTTCCTCCTTCATAATGACCCACACCCCTACTTACTCTCTCTAAGAGCACCTCTTAAACAACCTATTAGTTCTAAGGTTTTGCTTAAGGAGGTATACAATCTCTTAGAACAAATAAAAAAAAAACTGCAGAAGGCTTCATTCTTCTTAGAGCCCCACCCTAAAGTTCTGTCCTTATCAGTTCAAAAGAGGCCAAAGATCTAACAGAATATGACTACTCCCAACCACATTCAAGGGATATGTGCCACAATAAATCTTACTAAATAGTCTGCCCCCAAACTTACTCAAAACACACCTGCTTATTGTTTTTATGGTATTGTATCAATAACAAGAGATGTTTATTAGAAGGAAAGTGCAAGCATACTAACTCAGACACACACACATTATTCAAAATGAGCTCTCTCATATTGAGGGTGCCATGTGGTGGCACATGCCTGTAATCTCAGCACTCTGGCAGCCTGAGAAGGAGAGCTGAAAGTTCTAGCCTAGCCTGGGAAATTTAGGATGGCCTTGACTCACAATAAAAAAGGTTTGGTGTAGGCTCAGGGCGAAGGGGCTAGGTTCAACTCTAATACAGCAAATTAAATATATATTTATATATGTTTATCTGTGATGACTTCAGTTTCTTGTACCCGTTCAATCATTTTCTCATGTTATTTTACTTTAATCTTTCTGTTTCATACATAACATTTCTCTTTTTGATACTTTGCTGATTTATATGTTTCTTTCTTTCTGTGTGTGTGTGTGTGTGTGTGTGTGTGTGTGTTTCCCCCATGTTCATCCATGCAACCTGGATTACTTAACAATTTCTTCTACATTATTTTTGTGTTTGCTTTTACAAATAACCTATGAGATATCACAGTGCCTAGATGAATTTTTGTGTTAAATTCTTGACTTGGGATTTCTGACTCATTCAGGTGATATAATACAAATTAAGAATCACTGGGGTGGGGCCGGAGGGTTAGCTCAGTGGTTCCGGCACCTGCCTCGCAAGCGCAAGGTCCTGAGTTCCATCCCCGGTAACCACATATAATGCTGGGCGTGGAGACTCACGCCCACTAGCAATCAACACCGCATACCACAGTGCCGGGCGTGGTGGCTCACACCTGTCATCCCAGCACTCGGGAGGCAGAGACAGGAGGATTGCTGAGTTCGCCGGCGGCTTGCCTGAACTACATAGTGAGCTCAGGGCCAGCCTGAACTACAAAGCGAGAC
>PVIC010045284.1:0-14680 GCA_004025085.1 Thryonomys swinderianus
GCATTTCTGCCATGTCCAGTTCTGTCTCATCTAGTATCTCCTCCTGCCACCAGGGACAACCTAGTGGTAAGAAGTGATCCATAACTTCCCACTTGGAAAGATCTGCCAGCTCACACATTTCATTAAGACCAGCTTCTCTCCTCAAAGTGTTTTCAATGGGCAAATCATCAGACAAAAAGGAAATCTTTGTAAAAATCATGGAATAATTCTACTGCACAAGAACTGGAAAATATGCTTGCTTGCATGCATATAGTGAGAAAATGCTTCTAATTTCAGTGGAAAAGGCAAAAAACTAAACTGCTTTTGTACACAGGCACAATCTCAACTGTGTAAAAAGATGCATAGAGAAAAACTGGAAAGACAGACACCAAAATGATAATAACATTCCTGTCTACAT
Organism: Thryonomys swinderianus; assembly: GCA_004025085.1. Lineage (NCBI taxonomy): Eukaryota > Metazoa > Chordata > Mammalia > Rodentia > Thryonomyidae > Thryonomys > Thryonomys swinderianus. The sequence continues at coordinate 398 of PVIC010045284.1, forward strand.
CGTGAGACTATAATATGTATTTCACTATTCTCCTTTAAATTTCTCTATTTCCAAATCTTCCCTATAAGGATAATAAATATGTGACAAGAAAAAAGTAAGCATAAATAGAAGAATAAAGGCCAGAAACTCCCACTTAGCACATGCACCCCTTACCTCACACCAAGTTCCCAACTCACTCACTTCATCTTCCCCTCTGCTCCAGGCCCCAGGCACACAGAACACTCCTTCTAGTCCCATTCACATATCCTGATCTTGGAGAATGACCACGTTCTCCAAGAAAGAGGCACGGACTCTCTACCTCTCCACAGAGAACAGCTAACTACGAGGGATGGTGATCAGTGGAATCAACAGACCCAAGTCAATTATCTGTAAAGCAAGGTGGCCCGTAGAAACATCCTAGCACAGTGCCTGGAACATATTTTACAGAAGTAAAAATAAGCAGTACAGCACAGGGAGGGCAGGCAGACCTCCCTCCGTGTACACTAGCCACACTGTCAGGGATGGAATCATCTGGAACTCAGCTTGGGCACTTGAAAAACCTACAATAACTAGAGTTGCTTTAAGTACTAGGAGTAACATGCCACATGCTATGTGGAATCCTTGTTACATAAGTAGTTCTTATCAGCCACTTTAACTGCTTTGGTCTGGATGTGGTTTGAGTGAGTCCCCTAAAGATTCATGGAAGTATGGCCTGTAAGACAACAATGCTAAAACATGGTGGGCGCTCTAAGGAGCAGAGCCTACTGGCAGATGATTAGGTTACTGGGGATGCTGACTCTGGTTTGTTCCCACAAGAACAAATTCCTATGAAAAGAGCAAGTGTGATTGATGCCTGACCCTCTCTGGCTTCCTGTCTTATCCTGTGCTCTGTGCCATCTATGTTCAGGATTGTGATGCCATCAACAATGAGGCTCTCACCAAGGACTGAAGAGATGTGGTTGCCAAGTTTCAGACTTTTAGCCTCCAAAACTGTAAGCTAAAGAAATTTCTTTTCTTTGTAAAGGCCACAAAATCAGGTATTTTGTTATAGCATCACAAAATCAGGTATTTTGTTACAGCAACACAAAACAGATTAACACTCTAAATATTAATAACTAGAAGCTATTAGCTATTTTCCCAAACCTTGAAAGGAATAGCTATGTGAACCTGACAGAAGTAAACATGTCTTCCAATGGGGAGAGAGGTCTCAAACATCTCACCACATGCACCTCTATTCTTGGTGCTTGGAAGAAATTGGCTCAATAATTACTCAAATCCCTGGTTCAACCTAAAACGTAGAAATGTGTGCTAAAGTGACTTTCTAATGGAAATATTGGTTACTATTCACAGGAAGAAGTTTAGGTTGTACCCTTAGGGTTATAGGTCTAAGGTTCTTGTAAATCTCAGCTTAAAAATCAGGAACACAAACTTGACCCCAAGTGTTCACAGTTGGTACAGGAAACAACTGTCATAAAGTAGATACCATGAAGTCTAACTTTTTACTGAGTCAAGTGAACACATATCTGCGATATTGAACTGAAAATAGCTTCCAGGGCAAAACTATTTCTTTGTTTGTTAGTTTGTTTGTGTATTTAACAACAGTGGCCAGTTTTAAGTTTGTATTTGAGCCAGAAGAAGAGAGAATGATCCTTTCCCACAAAGCTCCATATGACCAGGAGGAATCTCTGCACTTTTAGGGAAAAAACAAAAATATCTTTGATCATTGTGCTGACTGCCAAAAAATCCACCGAAGAGTCTGAAACTGCCCCAGAGGTGGCCGGCCATGCTAATGGAGGAGCCTGTGCTCTGAAGTCAGACTGCAGGGCTACCTCCGAGCTGTGCTGCATGAATGAACTGTTGTTGCAAATGAATGTCTAATACAGCACTAACTTTTCAGGGCTGGTCCGGTAATTACCGATAATGTATGCAAAGCATTGGGCATGGTACACAAAAAGCAGAGTCTTAATATGTATATACTAATACATTTTGTCATTTGCAAAAGGAACTATTGTGAAGAAAAACTAAGAAGTAGATTCAAAATATACAGGGCCTGGTCCCAATTCCATTGCTTACTTGGAACCACAGATTCTAAATGCAGGGGTGTTTTTGCTTTTGTTTTTGTCTTTTTTTTGCCTGAGACAGGGTCTCACTTTATAGTTCAGGATGGCCCTGAGTTCACTATGTAGCCCAGGCTAGCCTCGAACCCACAGCAATCCTCCTGCCCCTACCTCCCAAATGCTGGGATTATAGGCGTGAGCCTCCTCACCCAGCACTGTGGTATGTGGTACTGGGATCAAATTCAGGACCTTGCACTTGCAAGGCAGATGCTGGAATCACTGGGGTAAATCCCCAGCCCTCTAGGTGCAGTTTTAATCCATCATGCTAAACAGGACTACAAGAGTGAACTCTCTGGAAATTAATTTTATCCAGATTGTTCTCCTGTCAAAATGTCCCAGGACCACCCTTTTAAAATCCAAACGCTTTAGTACACAGAAAATATTCTGGTCTCTTTTCTGCCTTAATAGTCACTGTCTCCCTTTCTCTGTGCCCTGACTATTCCTATCAGTCCTCCCTACCCATGCTCCTTCACAACCTACCCCATCAGAAGTAGGTGGATCTGCAGAATCACTAAGGGCTGCAAGCCACCCTTGTGCTTCTGCCTCAGGACTCACTGACTGGAGGCTCTGAAACCTGCTCAAAATCCTCATGTGCAGACACATACTGGTGCACACACACAAACACGCCTCAACCAGACCTTCCTCAAAGATAACACCACACCCAAATACACACACACACACAGTCCCAGAGGAGTTCCCTTTTGGACAGCACCATTTGCTAGCCCTCACCCAGCTATTGCCAGCAACACAATAATGCTCAAATGTAACCTATATGCCTACAGAATTCTTCCTGGATGGCTCCTTCACAGAGGACCTTGGGAACTGATGGAAAGTGAGGAGACAGCATCCAGCCACCTAGAAGGGGAGGGGAGGCAGAAAATGGAGAAGCCTGGGGCAGTGGGAATAAGAAAAGGAAGGTAACAGAGAGAAAAATTAGGAAAAAATTAGGATGACATTTTGGGAATCAATTTTGAAGCTGATAATAGTAATTTTACTTAAATATTAACCTAAGAGTACTGCAGTCTACACACACACACACACACACACACACGGCCTTCATTTTTAAACTCGTACTAGGCCTGTAAGGAAAGCAGCACAGGCATACCCTCCCCACCGCCCAGCAGCACCTCCCCACCACCCAACAGATAGTGATTTTCAGAGGAAGCAGGAATAAGGGAATAGAACTTGGGTTTGGAACCCAGGGGGGTTTGTGCTATTTGCACTGTATGCAGCTTTGCTACTGGGGCGCGTCTGCCTTGCTATCAAGGCCTATCCAGATGGAACACACTGATGTGGGTTTTAATTTCCTCTCTCTTTACCAGATAAGTATTGACATTCAGGCCACAATCCAACCCTTAGGGATATTTCATTTAATGAGTTTTATGCGCTTTTTAAAGCAACCGTATCTCTTCAAGAGCATAGGATAAAAAACAAAAGTACAGAGAACAAAAGAAAACAAATCAAGATTTGCAGGTGCTGGACAGGGTGCGGTAGGTGGTCTTCAGCGCTTTGGAGAGTTGTTCCTGAAAGCTGACAGGGCACCTTCAGTGACCTGGCTGTCACTAGCTAACGCATGGATCAACATTCAAGATGCACTGGTTTTCCCTGGGATGTCAGCTAGTGGGGTAAGAAGAAAACTTAAGTCTCCCTGGGCAGTCTCCAGGGCTCAGCTCCAACAGCTCCAGAGCACCCCAATCTGTACCCTCCTAAAGTTGTCGCAGCACCCAGCATTAGGAGACCAGTGGTCTCCCCAGACATGTGAAGTCTGCCTCCCTCTCAGCTGAGAGGTCCTAGATAGTACAGACCATTTTTTTCCTCTTGTATCTCAAGAGTTGGTCTACACCCAGGAACATATTTCTATTTGACAAGTATTATTGAGCACTTTCATGTGCCAGACACTACCCAAAGGGGAGGATGAGATGGCAAGAAAAGGGGGTACAGAAGATGATGGTATAATGGACTGAATGCTGCAACAGACAATACTGGTCAAGGGAGTAAGGGGAAGACTTGGGAGGAGATGTCAACACAAAAGGATGAGTGGAGCTCAGATACGCTGCAGAGTGGGGCTTCCCAAACCTGACTGCATTCCAGGCACCTGAGGGTCTTATCAGAATGCAGACTCCACTGCAGGAGGTAACAATGCAGTTAGCTGGTACCTCACAGCCCAGCCAGTCCAAACCACTTTGCCCTAAGCTCTCTGGCCATGGGGAACACCTGCTTCCTCCAAGCTGAGGAACAAAGATGGGAGACTACCGTGTAATTTGTACAATGGATTTCATTTATAATCTTATATACTTTCTATTTATTTGGGAGAAATTAATATTGAGACCTTGTGTACTTTTATATATTCTCTGGAGACAAGGTCCTATCTTCTATTTCCTTGTTAAGTAGTGCAAACCTCTTCATCTGGCTTGGTGTTTAAAAGAAAAAGGTCCTGGAATTTCCCAAAGATGCCTCAGTTTATTTTTTTTCAAACACTCAGTTGATCAGTGGCAAATTTCATTTTAAACTTTTCCAGAAAAACGATTCACTTCTACAATGCCTATTGTGTATACTGCATGGAACATCTCTGATTCCCCAGAACAGTTCTAATTTCAGATATTATATCTCAGTGTCATTTATACGTTCTGTCAGATGACAGGTCTTGATGTTTAATTTTAAAACACAGCCATGCTTCAACTGAGTCACTTTAATGCCGGGGACACTCTTACACAATGACACCCACTCACTCACCAAGTCGGTATTATCTGGAGTTTTTCAAAAGAAGAGGATGAGAAAAAGGACAGCAGCTAGGAATGGGACAAAGCTCAGGGAGACGGTGACAATGGCTTTGCATGGTGCGGGCATGTGTTCCTTTAAGGACACTGGTAATACAGGAACAAATAAAATTACACCTATATAAGGCTCTGTCAGGCAAGAGGGAAGAAAGAGTAGATAAACTGCAGTACACACAATCAGAGAGCTAGGCAGAATGGGGAAAGTGCTACAAATAACATGGACATTTCTAGCACTACAGGAAAGATTTTTGAGTCAGACATGCCTCAGTTTATACCACAATGATGCCTTTTATTAGCTACATTAACCGGTATAATGTTTCTGCTCTAAGGTCAGGTTTCTATTCCAAAGAGAGATATTGATGTATTACACATTATTAATAAGATGAAAAGAACCCATCTTTGTAACAAAAAGCAATGAGCCTTTCAAAGTTTAACAAGCATACCAAAAGGTCATAGGAGCCAACTTAAGAACGCTCCCTTGAGACAAACTGACAATTCGAGCAATGAGAATAATGACTATAAGTGGTTTCAAAACATTAAATCAAAAAAATCCATGAGTCAGTCCACGGTGATAACAAAAAAAGGAAAGGAGGGGAGAATCTAACATCTCACCATACGAAGAAGCCTTGAAATTGGCAAGGGAAAAGGGAAATATTCTGGTTGTTGTTCTAGTAGGCAGCACTTTCTAGATAACCAAATAGCTGTAGTAGTTGAGCTGAAAGTTGTAATTTACAAGAGAAGCCACCTTATAAAAATAGACGAAATAACAAAAAATCATTTCATAAAACTATAATGATACTGTTGAATTAAGCATGAATTATCAGCATCATGAGAGGTACGAGTAAGGCATAGTGTTACATTCAAAACAGTCTCTAATGTGAGGAGAATATGTTGGGCTCAGAGTCTTGTGCTCTATCCAGGGTTAACCTTGACCTCTTCATGGTAGGACAGTCACACACTGAGAACCTCTAATGTGACACAACTTTACTTGTGGCATACGCAAGGCAAAAAGCATCATCTGAATCCACCACATCTTTGCAGATAGCTTCCAGTATGAAGGAAATCAGTGATAGACAAATAAAGTAACTGTGAGAAAGCAACTAGACAAATCCAGACAGAAGGACACATATGCAACCTATAATCCCACTACCGAGGAACTTGAGGCAGAGGATAGCAAATTCAAGGTCAGCCTGGGCAGCATGACAAGTTCAAAGCAAAGTTAAGAAACACAGTGACCAAATGCAAGGTGTTGCATTGAATTGCATACTTCTTTGGACTAAATGGTTACAAAAGAATTTGGGGATCAAACGGAGGAAATTTTTTAAACATTTGTATATTAGAGGAAATTTTAAAACCTAAATAAAAAATGGAATAGCGTTATTTGAGTAGTATCTGCACTGAACTTATTTGTATTTTAGAGAAAAAATGCACACACTTAGGCATTCATGTAAGTATATTCATCTTATAAGACTCAGAATGATACACATTCCAGTTTCACAATAGTATTCCCTGGGCAAGAGGAAAGCAAAATTGCACTCCTTCCATTTTGCTTGTTGGAATTGCATTATTTAGTTTTTGCTGACTCTGCTTCTATGGGGATAAACATTTGCTGCTGGTTTGTCTGAAATGGTCCTGTGTTCCAGTGACTTCACAGTATTACTCAGCAAGCCCAGGACAGTGACCATGCCAAACACAACTGTGTGTGACCACCACTGTGACAGGACCCATTGTGATTGACAGAAGTATTGATGGTTCTGGGACTGCATTTGATGCACTGTTCCAGAGCCACCATCTGCTCATATCTTAAAGCCATTCTTGTCATTTTACTTTCAATACCGATTCATAGAATAGTATTATATTACCTGGGAAATGCCACTGAAACAGTCACTCTCCCTTCCACCTCAGCTTTCTCTTATTTCAAATCCTGATCGTTTTCCCCAGTGAGTATCTCAGCTCACAGCTCTTTCTTGTCTATGGTCAGGTTAACTCCAAAGTATTTCGTGCTTCGAGGTTAGATTTTACATCACGACTAGGTGAGGTTTATTCCAACAGTGCAAGGTTGGTTTGACATACTAAAACTAATCAGTGTAAGTCATCAGACTGGCAAAGATGGAAACCTGTATGATTATCTCAAAACACAAATACAAAACATTTGAGAAAATCTAGCACCTATTTCTGGTTTTTAAAAAATCCTTAGAAAACTAAGACTAAAAGTTTCTGAAAGATAACTATTTTCTAAGTTATAGAACTGCTTTCAAATCAGTGGCATTCTTATTGTGCAGCCTGTCTTATACTTGCTTTTTTTTTGCTTTTCTTTCTTCCCTTCATTTTTTTTCAGGACCTGTTATTCATAAAGCAATACCCTAAGATATCTTATGTCTATTTTAAGAGGGAAACCATAATTTTGTTTCCCTATCTTCTTTGGCAGAGCAAGTAACAAAATCCAGGACATTTAAGTATTGCTGACAACGCTAACAAACTTGGGCCAGGGAAGGTCATAGAGACTAATCTCTCACGGTCACAAAGTGGCTCCATGGCCAGGTTATAGGGTTTGGATCTTTCAAATGGCATTCAGGATTCTTCACTTGCAGCTTCACCTTATCTTTTCCGAGCTCGCCTGCTACTGCTATACTTTAACAGAAATGCTCTAAATATGCACAAGAAGTCCACTCTTTCTTGTGCCAGCTTTGGCTGGCCCTTCATTTGGAATTCCTTCCCACCATCTCTAGGAAGATGGCACTTCCTTTTGCCTGACTCCTTCAAAAGCCATCCATGATCTTTTTAGTAATAAAAGAGAAACAATCATTTCTAACTACCTGGCACATAGTAGACACTCTGTTATGCATGGAGAAAGATAAGAGGACAATATTTCCTGCCTTTGTGGAGCTTCGGGTTTTGTGGACCACAGACAGGTAAATGGCCCATGCTCCATCCAGAAATGGTAAGATAGCACAGGAAGTGCCAACCCAGAGCAGCGTCGCCAGGAAGCCAGTCATTTTCCTGTTGCTGTTCTGCGTGACCTGCCTCACTACAGAAACTCTGACACCTAGACCAAGGTCCACTTCACAGTTGACTTGAAGGAACCAGTCCACTGTGATGGAGCTGGTAAAAAGCAAAGGTGACTCCGGGTCAGTCTGATGCTAAGTAAAAATGGGGTTTTTCCTCTCTTGTTTTGCTTGTTTCAAAAGTGGAAATGTTTCTAGGGCAGGAGATGGAATTATTTTGCTGGATGTGGTCTCTAAACTGCTTTGGATCTTTTAAGAACTAATAATGTCACTTAAATATCCTTACCCAAAGCAAACATATTTGCTTTCTGCTAGTCACCTTGAATAGCAGACCTAATTCAATTTTACTGTTTGGCAAGAATGTAATAAAGTACAAACTTTCTTCTACCGTCTGGTTCTCCTCACTGTCTGCAGATCAATCATGCCGAGAGCAGTAGTAGAAGGTAGTCAGTGATGAGAGCTCACAAGACCTGCGAGGCCAGAAGAAGGTACCTTAGAATCCCTGGAGCTCCCACAGATGCACCACCAGACACTGCTCAGTGACAGCGTGGCAACTCAGAAACCACAGGGTTCACAGGCTGCTAGGACTGTGCTGCCATTAATCCCCACCTGTAGAAACACCAGGGCTGGTTTCTGTATTTTCTACACCAGTGTTTCCCATTTCAGTCACCAACATTTACTAAGCACCTACGTGTGTGTGTGTGTACATTCTGGCCACTGCACCAGGTGCTGAAAATGAAAAGATCAATAAGGTATCACCCTCGCTTCCGATACAATCTATTAGGAAAGAACTGGCATAGAAATAATTTAAAATGATGTGGTTGACAGCACAGCGGAATGCCGCTACCTCAGGCCATGAAAGGCTGTGTGCACCCTCTTCTGTGGAGTCTGTACTGTGGCTCTGCTGACCATCTCCCTACACCATGAGACTGTCACTTCTGTTCCCCTTTCATCTGTCCACATCACACTTATCACCAACTGATATTTACTTGTTCCCTGATGGCCTCTTCTTCTAGAGTTCACTGTCACATCCTCAGGATCCAGAACTGAGAATGAACTGGGTACTTACTAGATATCTGTTGAATGAATGAATTGGACTAAATGCTGCAGGAGGTTTGGGTGAATCGCAGGGATCACAGAAGGCAGCACAGAACTTCTAAATGTTCCTTCAGCCCTCCTTGATGTTGTTTTAGAATTCTACAGGCAGTAGACTCTCACATCTTTTACTTCTAAATTTCTTATTAAGTTTTGAAATTGTTGAACAGATTAAAGGATCTCTTTGAAGCTTTTATGCTTAAACTTTGCAGGAAGAAATCCCCTGTCTCTATAACTATCACTGGGATAGATTAGAAATAATTTGGAACTGAATTGGATTTGCCACTGTGTAAGCTTTCCTTATCTTCCGGGGCTAATAGCAGACACTTAACTCCTTACAATAGCCCAGAAGGAAGCATATTATCTGTCTTTCACAGAGAGGAAACTGAGGTCAGATGGCCAAAAAGCTTATCCACAACTCTTCTATAAATACAGCTTGAATCAACAGAGTATTTGGTAGTCCATATTAAGTTTGAAAACAGAAATTCTATGTAGAAAGACAGAACAAGCTTTGGATTCAGACACATCTGGGCTTGAAATTTAACTCCTATTTAACACTTCTTGACTTTGGACATATTTTATCTTTCAGAGCTGCTTGGTAGTTTCCACTTGCATAATGTACAGTTATAAGGAAAGGGACCTGTTAAGACTGCTTAGAGCGCTAACCTTCCCTTTAGACACCAGCACCTCCCTGTTCTAAGGTCCTCTCGAGCCTGAGTGCTCACAGCATGTCATCCTGGGCATACCAGTCCCCGGGAGGGCTGGCAGCAACGTTGCATAAGGTGGCTGGGCCTCTACCACTTGACGACTGGGCTGATTATGGCAAGTTACCTACTAGGCCCAAGCTACCACACCTTTGTCTGGGAGACAGAATGCCAACAGCTGCCCCCACCTCCGAGGCTGGTGATCAGGACCACAGTGGCAGCAGGCAGAGGGCTAGGCACAGCAAATAGCAGCAGGGGATCCTTGGGAGAGACAGGGTGGGAGACCTGCAGTGCATGTTTTCAGTGAATACTGATTATATTCATTTAAAGGAGAAAAAAAGAATGCCCAGCCCAGGAGCAGCCTATGTGCCCGGGCTGCCTGGTACAATGGGAGGTGGGAGCAGGCATGGAACAGGGCTGTGTTCCCCCATTAAGTGGGATGATAGCTGTCAAAGTCTGTGCGTGGTCTTGCCAGGGGGAAATTCTCGTCCGTTGTTAGGTGACTTGAGTTTTTATTGGAAATAGAAGCCATGTTTGTCAAATGCTTTTCCATATCCATTGATATGTCTCCAAACTTTTTCTGTTTTCATTTGCTAATATGAAGAATTATACTTATGGGATTTATGTTTTTAAAAACCTTGCATTCCCCATGAGCCCACTCAGTTAATATTTTACATCCTGTTGGCAGAGGCTGAAGTTGTGCTTTACACTTCTGCATCTGTGTTCGGGAAGGGTATTACTCTGTAGTAACAGTGATTAGGGGTGGGCATTTTTCCTTCATAACCTGTCCAGTTTTGGTCTCAGAGTGACAGTGATCTCACAGAATAACTTGGGAAGTATTCCTTTTCAAGATTTCCAAAAGAAGAGTTACATAGATGCCATGTTATTTCTCCTTAAGGGGTTTTCTTTATGGGAAAGTTGTAATAAACGTCCACTTTCCTTAATGGATATAGACTCATATTGCCTATCTCATTCTTACACAAAGTTGTTATGTACATCCCTCGCCCTCTCAATGTCCATAACCCTGTGTTGATGCCACCCTTCTTATTCCTAGTACTGGTAATTTATGCTTTTTTCCTTTGGTCATTTATTGAAAGAGGGAAATTCACTGATTTTTCTCAAACAACAATCTTTTGGTTGTTTTGTCTATTTTTGGTTTAGTCCCTATTTTACTTATTTCTGCCCTAGTCTTTATTATTTTCTTTTCTGCTTACTTTGGATTTAATTCCTTTTTTTTCCTAATTCCTTAAAAGTGAAGCATAATCCATGGGAGTGCCCATGAATGCAGATGTGGCTTTTTGCCTACCAGCTGAAATGTTCAGAGACAGTACTGGCAGGGGTGGACATGTGCCAACAAGCTCTCCAAAGCCAAATGTACCCAGAGCCTGAGGCAAGGCCTGTGCTTTCTCCTCCCAGTAAACCATGGTTTTGTTGGAATTTCAGAACTGCTCTCAGCAAGCTTGAGGCGGGTGTGAGGTGCTCACAGAGCAGTCATAGGAATGGAGGGGAGAAAGGAATCTCAGCCACCAGAGAACACACCACACTACACAGCAGCCATGGTCTATACTGCAGTTCTCTCTCAGATTGGTCAGCAGTCAGTCCAGCCTCTCAAAATACTCTCTGCTCTAGGGTTCAGCCAGCTCCAACCTCTGGGTTGAACTGGAAGCTTTCAGAGAGCAAAGCTGCAGGTGGCTTTAAGTGGCACCCAGCACCCTTAACTCTGTGAAAAGCTTTCAGTTCATGGCACTTAGCTCAGGCCTCTCTTGGGCAGCTCTAGGAGACCCTGCCACATTCTGGTGACTGGCACACTGCATGCACATCATATCCCACTTGGAAGATGGATCCTTGCCTCACTTCTTAGCTGTGGAAGGAAAACGAATAGCACTAAGTACCTGACCAAAGTGGCAGAGCTGATCTGACCCCAACCAAGAAGACTCCAGGATACTCAGGGAACCTCATAACCCTGCTTATTCCAAACTGCTCCTGTAGCTAACAACAGCTACTAGTAAAAACCAAACTCATTTGCCCAGTGAGACTCGTTTTTCTTTTTGCATACAAGAATGAAACCCCAATTTATTGTTCTTTCTTTATTTTTTTGTCCTACCAGACTCTTAGTACTAAGGTCTCCCAACAACCCCACAAAGGAGGCATTATTATTCTACTGGGAATATATGGGAAAGCTGAAGGCAAAGGGGCTCTCTTACGTAAAACCCAGGGTCCCAAGTTTGCTATACAACCACTCTGCCACAGAACCACACTTCCTGACCCCTATACCTATTATTTCTAATATGCATCTACTTTACACAATCCCTATTTTCAGTCCTAGGGACCCTCCCAAGAAGTACAGGCTGTCATGACTGAATGCACACAATCTCTGCTAGCTAAGTGGGATGTCCTTCTGGAAAACCAGAAGAAACACATGTTGTCCTAGAACATGCTCCAAGAAGCTGTGTTCACCAAGTTACTCATTTCCATGGCAACAGTATTCCTCCACAATGCTTTTACATGGTTAGCATGATCCCAATTAAGTCACATCATTCCTGCGTCAGGGAGCAGGGATCTGTACTAAGCCTCCACTGCACACACATGCCAGACGTCCCCACAGGTGACGCAAAGCCAATCCACTGACCTAGCCCCATATCACTTGGAGAGCCTAACTGCCCAGAGAAGACAAGTTCTGAAAACCAGAACATGCGCAAAACTTCACGGGGCTTGAAGGCCACCATGCTTACCACCACTGACACCACTTGTGCAGCAGGCTAACCCGCCCTGTCTCACCACAAACCCTCCCTAACCACTCCCCACCTGCCTCGTGCTGCCCTTTCATCCAGACCCTGCCCTGCTTGCAGGTCTCCTCCCCACCAGGCCACACCTTTCGTCCACCACCTACAAATTCCACAAACTTGGGCATCTCCCGCAAAACTTCATTTTCCCACTCAGTTCGCAGAACGTGTGTGAGGATCTAGTGAAGTTAGGGAGTAGAGCACCGAGCACAGCTCCTGGCTCCGAGAGCCCAAGTCATACCGTGAGTCCCACTTCTGCTTCTTGACGAAAACCCAGGCAGCCGGCACTGGGGCCCTCAGCAAAGCCGTGGTCATTCCAGTGTGGCAAAAAGAAAAAAGGGAGCACTGCGGCCCAAAGAGCGGCCACCTGACAGGCCGCAGGGCTGGAGCACAGAGGGCCCTGAGGGTGAAGTATTCTGTCCTACAAGTAAAACTCGGGAGTAAACACAGGGACAGAAGGATTAACAAGCAAGGGATAGAGACCAGAGTGGGTGACTCAGTGTGATGTGACCTCACGGAGCCCCTTTCCTTACTGGAGATAATACCACCTACTCAAAAAGCTGTAGTGAGAATCATAAAGGATGATTTATATACGAGTGCCTGACACACAGTCTGCACTCAGTAAATGGTAACTATATTTGATCACATTTTAAAACATTCATCTACATCTCTGTATAATTATGATCATTCAAGCAGAAAAAAATGAGTTTAGTCTATGCTACAAGCAATTGGAGCAATATCTTCTGGATTTTGAATTTTTATTCTAAACTGTAAGTGTATCTTATACACTTCCTATAGTAGGAGAAATCTCCTCGTCATCTAGCAGGGTGCCTGAAATGTGACAGAAGTACAAGCGGACAGAACAAAGTACAGAAATGATGAACCAGAGTGCTTCTGAGCCCTGCCTGCCTGACCACTTTCTCTTCTGACTCAACACCCTATTCTTGACCTCCTAGACACCAGACCTGTGACTGTGTGTGTGTAGACCTCAGTGCCCTTGCACATACCCCCCCTCCATTTCAGAACACTCCCGTCACCCTGGCTCACTGGCTTACTCAATTGATTCTCCCTTCAACATTCCATTCAAATGCCACTTCTCTGACAGACCTTCCTTGACTTCCTCTGTGCAACCTTAGCAACTGGCACGGCCTGTACTCTATATTTTTCTTTTGTTTTCTTCTGTCTTGACTTCCAGCCCATGAATTCCTTGAAGTCAAGAGCTGTCTGATTCGCCCCTAATCCCTGTCATCTGGCAGGGTGCACACTGTGCTGCAGGTGGTTGGCAAACAGTGCTGAGTCACTGACCACATTCCGGTAGCTGACTTGTACGGCAGTCTGTCATTAGACTTGGTCTCAAAACCAAGTCTACAAATTCAGTCAGTGCATCCTACCTTTGAGCCGAACACCAGAACTGACACATAACTGGAACATAATACTGTGCTTAATTTAAAAAGAGAGTTTTGCAGGTAGGTCAGAAAGGGGCCTGCACCCAGCCTAAGTGAAGACTCAGGTGCTCTATAAAAGCAACCTTGTCCAGAAAAATACATCTTACAACAGTGCTCACTTCCAGACGGCACAGGGCACAAAGGTAGCAAGGAAGCTGCCATGCCCAGTCCACTGCACCCAAGCCACAGATGCAGAAATGATGCACAAAAAAAAGATGCTGTAGTTGGCCTTGAGAAGAAAGACTAATGGCACAAGAAAAGGGGAGGGGACTCTCCAGGCAGGTGTGGGTGAGCACAGTTCCCTGCATGGCGAAGGGCACAAAGACTAAAAGGAACAGACATCAGGCTGGCTCCTTGGCCATGCAAGATCCATATCCC
>PVIC010045285.1:0-14627 GCA_004025085.1 Thryonomys swinderianus
TTAAATCGAGATATAGCCCATCGATTCTGATTCTCTGTAGGGTTTTGATCATAAATGGGTGTTGGATTTTTTCAACTGCTTTTTCTGCATCTATTGAAATGATCATATGGTTTTTGTCCTTAAGTCTGTTAATATAGTGTATTACATTGATTGATTTACGTGTGTTAAACCAGCCTTGCATCCCTGGGATAAATCCAAATTGATCAGGATGTATGATTTTCTTGGTAACTCTCTGTATTCTGTTTGCCAGTATTTTATTGAGGATTTTTGCATCAATGTTCATTAGAGAGATTGGCCTGTAGTTTTCTTTTTTGGTGGGATTTTTCTCTGACTTTGGTATCAAGGTGATGGTTGCTTCAAGGAATGATTTGGTTAGTACAGCTTCCCTTTCAATTTCATTAAAGAGATTGAGAAGTATTGGTATTAACTCTTCTTTAAAAGTTTTGTAGAATTCAGCAGTGAAGCCGTCAGGACCAAGGCTTTTCTTTCTTGGTAGGTTTTTTTTATTACATTTTGAATTTCCCGGATTGATATCAGGTTGTTTAACATTTTTATATCCTCTTCATTCAGCTTTGGAAGTTCATATGTATCTAGGAATCTATCCATTTCTTGTAGATTTTCCATCTTCTTGGAGTATAGATTTTCAAAGTACATGTTTATTATCATTTGGACTTCTTCTGGATCTGTGCTGATTCCCCCATTTTCATTCCTTATAGCATGGATTTAAGGCTTTTTCTTCCTTTGTTTGATAAGGTTGGCTAAAGGTCTGTCGATCTTATTTATCCTTTCAAAGAACCAACTCTTTGATTCCTTAATTCTTTGTACTGTTCTCTTTGTCTCCATTGCATTAATTTCTGCTCTGATCCTTATAATTTCCTCTCTAGTATGTGCTTTGGGTTTGTTTTGCTCCTCTTTTTCTAATTGTCTGAGGTTCATCATTAGATTGTTTATTTCAGTTTGCTCTATTTTCGGAGTGTATATGTTCATTGCTATGAATTTCCCTTGCAGCACTGCTTTCATTGTGTCCCATAAGTTCCTGTAAGTTGTGCTAGGGTTCTCTTTCAGTTGTATAAATTGTTTAATTTCTTTTGTGGCCCATTGGTTGGTCAGGAGAGTGTTGTTCAATTTCTATGTGTTTGCAAGGACGTTTGAATTTCTTTTGCTACTCAGCTCCAGTTTCAAGGCACTGTGGTCTGATAGTATGCAGGGGATAACTTTGGTTCCTTTGCATTTACTTAAGCTTGTTCTATGGACTAGAATGTGATCTATTTTGGAGAATGATCCATGAGTAGCTGAGAAGGTATATTTTCCTTTGTAGCATGAAAAATTCTGTAGGCAAATAATAAGTGTATTTGCTCAAAAGTTTGATTTAGCTCAAGTAATTCCTTATTGATTCTTTGTCCAGTTGATCTGTCAATTTGTGACAGTGGAGTATTAAAGTCCCCTACTAGTATTTTATTCGTGGTTAACTGGCTTTTCATGTCCACTAATGTTTGTTTTATATAGTTGGGTGCATTAGAGTTCAGTGCATAAATATTTGTGATTGTTATTTCTTTTTCGTAGATAGTTCTCTGTATGAGAATACAGTGACCTTCTTTATTTCTTTTAATCACTTTGGGTTTGAAATGTATTTTATCTGCAAACAAGATAGCCACTCTTGCTTTTTGCAGTTTCCTTTGGTGTGGAGGATTGTTTTCCAACCTTTTTTTTTTTTTTTTTTGAGACAGGGTCTCGCTTTGTAGTTCAGGCTGGCCCTGAGCTCACTATGGAGCCCAGGCAATCCTCAAACTCAGCAATCCTCCTGTCTCTGTCTCCTGAGTGCTGGGATTACAGGCGTGAGCCACCATGCCTGGCTATTTTCCAACCTTCTATTTTCAGTCTATGGGTTTCTTTCTGAATTAGGTGTTTTTCCTGTATGTAGCAGATTGTAGGATCTTGCTTCTTGATCCAGTCTGCTAATCTGTGTCTTTTAATTGGCCCACTGATGCCATTGACTTTAATGGTTATGACTGATATGGACATATTCAGAGCTGCCATCTTTCCCTGTTCTTGCTTCTTTTCTTCCTTGCTTTTCCCCTTTTCTATTTAGTTTCTTGTTTGCCCCAATGAAATCACTCTCCTGGGTCTCATGGGTATGAAATTTTCTGTGTTTTTTTTCCAAGATGTTCTTTAGAATGTTTTGGAGTGCAGTTTCATATTTGTGAAGTTTTTTCAGATGTTCTTTATCATGGAAGTATCTTATTTCCTCATCTATCCTGAAAGATAGTTTTGCAAGATACAATAGTCTAGGTTGGAGGTTGTTTACCTGCAATGCTTGAAATACTTTCCTCCAGGCTCTCCTTGTGTTGAGTGTTTGTGTTGAAAAGTCTGCTGTGATCCTAATGGGCTTCCCTTTGTAGGTGATTTTCTTCCTTTCTCTCAGTGCTTTTAGTATTTCATTCTTTTGTTGTGCATCTGGAACCTTGATAATTATATGTCTAGGTTTAAATATTTTTATGTCACAGTGTTTGGGAGTCAGATAAGCCTCATTTATCTGTATATCTATTTCTTTTCCTGTGAAATTTTCTGTTGTTATCTCTGACAATAGCTTTTTTATGTCTTTTACACTGTCCTCTTCTTCTTCAGTGACTCCAATCAGTCTTATGTTATTTTTCTTTAGTAATCTAGAAGCTGTTGCATTGATTTCTCATGGTCCCTTGCTCTTTTCCATAGATTATATCTTTCCTGCTCATTAGTTGCTATGCTGTCCTCTAGGTCTGAGATTCAGTTTTCTGCTTCATTCACCCTACTTTCAAGCTTTCGTTCTCCTTCATCATCACCTGGAGCTCTGCTTGAAGCTGCTTAAAAGGTTCCATTGCTTCTGCTATCTTGGATTCTATCATCTCACTCATCTCTTTTTTAATGATGTCTTTCACTGTGGACAGTATCCCTATTTTGATCTCAAGGATGAGTTCTAATTTCCATTTTTCTAGATCTGCTTTGGTTACCATCTCCAGGAGGCCTGGTGCTTGAGTTTCATTTTGCGCTATTTCTCTTTTCTCTGAATTTCCCTGGGGTGGTGATCTTTGTGTCTGTTTTTTTTTTTTTTTGTATATTTTCTCATTTCTACTCTTTCATTGTTACTATTGGCATTCTTTGCCTGACGACGGGGCAATATTTGTTGCAGGTCTCTTTCTTTCTATTGCCTGGGCTCTTTTAGATTTGGCACCTTCCTTTCATGTCCTCCTTGAATCTGTAATGACCCTTGAGAGTTCTCAGTTCTGACACATCATGGGAGGTATTTGAGCAGAACAATCACATCATGTTTGTTACCATAATACAATCAATGCCAATATCAGTATTAAACACAGTAAATAAAATGAAAAGTTTTGTTAAATTCTATTCTGAAGACTTTGAGCTTATGAGTTAGCTCTGTGTCCATATGCCAAAATTTAGAATTAATCAGCAATGTGTATACAACATGTAGATCATAAATGTACCCCCCAACCCCTTTGGGGATGAGAGGTCACTGGGGAATCAGGGAGGTAGGGGGACAGAAGGAGAGTGAAATAGTGTTAGCAAATTTATGAAATCACCTATACTCTAGAACCTCATATATGCCAGTGGGTAATAGAGGATAAATAGGCATATATAAAACATTACCAACTGTATGCTGTAAGACCTTTGGAGACTTTGCACACCTTCTTATTATAGTATAGGAGAAGAAATAATGCAGCCTAAGAGTCTTTTACTTCTGGGTATTGCTTCTGACAGCAAGATAGGAGAGGGTGTGGGGACAAGAGGTGAATAGAGGGATCTAGGAGTTAATGGCAAAATAGAAGCTTGATTCCACCTTTTTTTTTAATCTTGCCTGGTCTCTCAGTGTGGCTGCAGTATGGAGGGATGCAGGAAATGGCTCCAGCTCCTCTCGGACCTGGGTCCTCACAACGCAGCTCCAGGGTTGGGTTGGGGCCAGCTGGTGGACCTTAATCCCCCGTGGTGGTGATGATGCTCGGGGTCTGTACCTGACTTCTCACTTCATAGCTCTGGGGTGGCATAGGCTGGTGGGAAGGCCTCAGTCCTTCACCATTGCTGGGAACGGAATGTCATTCAGGGTAGCCGAGTCCAACAATGCCAAGTTTTAACCAATAAAACCTTATCAAAATTTTTCAGTTTTGTAAAAATTCCACATATTGAGCCAACAAATACTGCATATGTATGAATGACAATAATTCATAGTATAATTTCATGTCTGAACATTATTTTATTTTGTTGTTGCTTTTTTGTTCAATTCCAATGAGTATTTTCTTATTCAGTAAAAGTTTCTTTCTGTCACTCTTTACTTCTTTCACTCAGCTTAAAGATTTTTTGGTGGGGATGTGGAATTAGAAAACATTTTTTTTCAAAGTAATTCATATCTTATTGGAAGATAATTTCTCAAATTATTATATCAAAAACCAGTTATGTGCAAAGTTATTTAAATGAAAGAGGTTAAAGACTTATGCTTTGAAAACTACAAAATATTAATAAAACAGAAGATAGTAATAATGAGAAGGTAATATATGGTCATGGATTAAAAATTAATATTAAAAAACCACATTGGAAAGACAGATGTACACCTTTGTTCATAGCAGTTCAGTTTGTGATAGCTCAATCATGGAAACAACCCAAATGCCCATCAACTGGAGACTGGATAAAGAAGATGTGGGTTTTTTTTATAAAATGGAGTATTATTCTGCCATAAAGAATGACAAGATTGATTCATTTATGTGCAAATGGATACACCTGAGACACTAATGAGTGAAATCAATAGATCAGATAGGCAAATATCAGATCTTCTCATTGATATGAGCACCTGTAGATGCAAATGAGCTCTAAAAAGTATGACAGTATTTTTAGAATGGGAAATTTCCAAAGGAAATTTGGTGTGGGGATGTAATGAGGGGAAGGAATAAATATGATTCTGAAAGAAAATAAAAGCATTTATATAGGGGGTGAAGAGGTGTGGGTGGGTGGGGATATGGGTAAAAATGAGAATTGATTGTGTCATAAATTGTTACAAATTCCCCAATGTTATGTGTGATTGTGAGATGTATATAAATTGTACCAATAAAGAATTCAATTAAAAATTAATATTAAAATGTTCATAATATCCAAAGTAACCAAAAGATTTACTGTAATACTTAAGAGTTTCAATGTCATATTCATATAAAAACTAAACAATTCTAAAATTCATACAAAACTGCAAAAAGTCCAAACTGAGAAGGTAATTATGAGCAAATAAAGCTGAGGTTATAACACTATTTGATTTTAAAATATGCTGTAAAGCTTAGAAATTAAAACAGCATGGTACTGGCATAAATATGTACAGTTAAATGATTTCCTATAATGTGCCAAGAATACATGTTGGGAAACGCATAATCTTCTAAATAAATGATGCCAAGAAAACAGGACAGCTACACTCAGAAGCATGAAATTAGATTTTACCTCATGTCATGTATAAAAATTAACTCAAAATGTATTAAAGACTCAAACATTAGACATTAAAAATGGTGGGTGAAAACAACCACCAAAACTACATGATCTAGGTGAAGGTAATGATCCTTTTGGATTTGACATAAAAGCTCAACTCGAAAGAAAGAAAAGAGAGAGAGAGAGAGGGAGGGGAGAGAGGAAGGAAGGAAGGAAAGGAAAGGAAAGGAAAGGAAGTAGAAAGAAAGAAAAGAAGACAAACGGTACCAGAGGAAACTGAAAAGCTTCTGCACAGCCAAAGAAAGTATTAAAAGAATACAGAAACAACCAATAAATTGGAAAAAAAAATATTTGTAAGTCAGTGTTGCAGTCAGCATTTGCAAGATAAACAGGTTTAATATGGGACACAGAAATTTACAAGCTTAGATGATAAGGTCCACCCATGGAGTCAAATCTAGAAGAACACAGAGCTGCTTCTGTGTGCTGGAAACCTAAAAAATCCAGCCCAAGGCTGAGGAGCCATGGCGAAGTCCTGACTAAGTCTGTATCAGGATGCCCAGGGATCCATGAGGGAACACTGAAAGGTATATGCCAGGAAAGCTGTGCCAGTGCTGGAGGTCTGAGAGTCTATGCCAGCAGCCTGAGAGGCCGGGGCGGGGAGCTGAAGTATCTGTACCCACAGCCAGATGATACTCAGGGTGAAGGGAGGACCAGAGCTCCTCCCAAGGGAACAGCAGCCATCCTTGGCCAAGATGATAACTGGAACTCTGTTGAAGTTTCTCAAAAAAAAAAAAAAAAAAAAAAGCAACTGAACAGATCATCTTCCAGTGAAGATCAGGAGCAATGAAGTTCTTCCAAGGAAAGTTGGCTGAAACTCTTCCCTCTCGTTCGTGTTTTTATACTATTCTAACAACAAGCCTCCTTAAGTGGCTCTTCCATGCCCAGGAGTATGTCAGCACCATTCGGCTAGGCATTCCCCATGCAAGTTGACAATTACCACAGTCTTGCATCTAATAAGGGCTGTGTCAGTCACTTGAGACATTGTTGCCACCATATACCCCAAACTGACATCTTCAAGTCAGAAAGTTATTTAGCTCACAGTTTCTGTGTGTTCAGTCCATAGTTCATTGACTCTGAGTCAGAAAAAGAAGGGCTGATGAAGGAGAGCTTAGTGGCAGCCAGGGAGTGGGGCAAGAAGAGGAGCCAGGCAGGAAGATCTATCCTCAAGGGCAAGCCCCGCTGACACAACCATGTTTAGCTATGAGCTCATGGCTGGATCAATCCCCTGATAAATTTAGCACCCCCATGACCCCATCAAATTTCCAAAGCCCCACTTCTGAGCACAGGTTACTTTTAGGAAGACATCTTACATCAGAGTCACAACAGGTATTAACATTAAAACTATAGGAAACTCATTCAACTCTACAGAAGGAAAATAATTCAATAAAAAGTCAGTAAGATACCTGAATAGATATTTCTGAAAAGAGGAGATAAAATTATTAAGATAAATTTAAAAATAAAAACACCAAATATTTAAAAAGAAACTCAACTCATTGTTTACCAGGGAAATGGAAATTAAAACCACAATGAAATACTATCTTTTATCATTCACAATGGCAATTATAAAAAAAAAAGATAATTTTTGGTAAGGATGTTGAGGAACAGGATCTCTGGAATACTGTTGATGGAAAGTTAAAACAGTATACCTTTCTTGGAAAGCTATTTGGAATTTCCTCACAAAGATAAAAATGGAATTACTGTATGATTTGATGATTTCACATCTGGGTATTTAATCAAAAGATTTTCAGGTCAGAGGATTAGCTCAGTGGTTCCAGCGCCTGCCTCGCAAGCACAAGGTCTTGAGTTTGATCCCCGGTAGCCACATACAATGCTGGGCGTGGAGACTCACGCCCACCAGCTATCAATACCACATACCACAGTGCCAGGCGTGGTGGCTCACGCCTGTCATCCCAACGCTCGGTAGGCAGAGACTGGAGAATTGCTTAGTTCGAGGCTTGCCTGGTCTACATAGTGAGCTCAGGGTCAGCCTGAAATACAAAGTGAGACCCTGTCTCAAAAAAAAAAAAAAAAAGATTTTCAATTAAGCATAACCAATGAGATTGTGTTTCATGATCATTATAATATTATTCATAATAGTTAACTTATAGAATCAACCTAAGTGGGAAATGAATGAATAATTCAAGGGTGCAAACCAATCTGACAAAGACATGGAGGTGATTCAAATGAGTGGGCCAGTGGGCTCTTGTCTCTAGGGTACAAAAATCCTTGAGCATTTGGCTCACCTTGCTTTTATTCACTTTGACAGAGGAGCAAACAATTAGATTAACAGAAGATTCATCTGCCTCTTGTTGTGTATAACATGTACCCAGGTGAGCATCCAGATTTCAGCTGTGTCGACTCTTCTATGGATTTGTAATTGCCAACCTCCCTGCACACTGCCAGAGCAGGGACAGCTTGTTGTTTTTCTTTTTTGTGCTTACAGAGAAGGTCAATTAAACTTCTATCCTCCTTATCTGGTCTCCTACATACATTAATAGACAGATTAAAAGCTGCATTATATACACTATAAAATGCTATCCAGACTTCAAAAAGAAAAAAATATGTTTTTAATCAGTATGCATTAAACTAGAGGATGTATAATAAATGAAATAAACTATGTGCAAAAAGAAGTGTCATATGATCTTACTTGTATATGAAATTAAAACAATTTAATTCAAAGAAATGAAATGGTATTTTCAAATCTTGTACGTGTGTGTGTGTGTGTGTGTCTGTGTGTGTGTGTGTGTGTGTGTAAGGAGATGGGCAAATGATGGTTAAAGGGGTATAAAATGTTAATTAAACAAGAGGCATGAGGTTTTACTCTGTAGAACATTGCATAGCCAAGTTAAATAGCGATTTGTAGTTTATATATATTTCAAAATCTCTAAGAAAATGTGTTAAATATGTTCATAATAGAAAGCAAATATTTGAGGTGACAGATAGCTAATTAAATTTTAATTATTCTACACTGTAGTATCCATAAATCAGCATCAGTTTATATTCCATAAATAGTTATAATTTGTCAATTAAAATGAAAATATAAATTTTTCCAAATTTTTCACATCCTTTCTTTTTTTAACATTTAATTTAATTTATTGATACTTTATATATACATCAAAATTACACCCCACATTGAGAATTTGTACAAGTATATGACATAACTTAATTCTCATTTTTCCCCTTCCCCTACTTACCCTACCACCCTCACAACCTTTCTCTTAAAGTCAATCAGTAATTAGTATATGAAAGTCATTGGGGATGATTTAATCAATACATGTCTCTCACTTTATTTTTATAGTATTTTCTCAAATGTACTTGACCATGAAAACTATTTTCAAGAATACTCAATGTCTGGTCTTTGTAGAGCCTTAGTGACACCACTCAAAGATACAGTGACTTGGGTTCATACCTTCTTAGACAGACAGATATCTTGCATGCATGAATTAGAGGCTTCTTTTCTTTTTCTTCACACTCAGTAAAGATAACTTGCACAAATCCAACCACTCAGAAGTATAAGGAAGCTAGATAATGGACAGAGGTGATTGTTATTTGTTGATCACCTAAAAAAAAGAGCAAAATAAGCGAGTAACTCCAGAAACCACTGAAAAACACTGCTCTAAGAGCTGCTGTAAGTATCTTCTCCACACTCTCTATTTTTACTTCTAGGGCTAAGATTTCCCGTGGTCCTGAAGCTGCGTGGAGGCCCTCTGCTCATCCTCCCTGTGTGCTCTGTCCAACAGTGCAAGGCAAGATGACTGCTTCCTATGCTGACTTTGCACTTACCAGTGTGACAGCATTGCAGACCCTCTTTACACTTGTTAACTATGTAGACTAAAGATAGCATTACATTTTCTGGAAACTCATTTTGAACCCAACAATGAAGAGTAAAACCCAGTGGTTACAGTGAACCAAAAATATTGCAGTATCAGTGACTAATTTAAGAGGACAAGTAGGGTAAGTCCTCTGAATCTGAAGTGCTGGCTGAACAGTTGGGGAACGATGGATTACTGCAGTCCCTCCAGAATCCTAACAACGGCTGCTTCTATCATGCATATTTTTGGAAGGTAGTTGTCATTAGGCATTTATAACCTGTTCCACAATATAGCAGGAATCTCTGGGGAATTAGGGACATGTATTTTGTACATGTAACCCACATTTTCCTGGGCCTGACTGATGGGTGGTACATCAGGCACAATAATGGAAATAGCTGCTGATGCACTGAGTCCCCTACATCAAGTAGATGCCATGTCTGTTCATAAAGTGCCCACACAGACCCATGTGAACACAGATACTTGTGCGCACTAGTGAGAAAGAGCAGAGTTTTGCAGATGTTTCCTAGTTCCCAAGTCACTCCACTTCCTCTCAGCCCAATACCTCCAGGAGACCTGCAGTTCCTGGCACTGGCTGTGGAGGCTTCCACCTCCCCTGCTGCTTGGGGAATGCTCCCAGGGCAACAGCTATGACATAGCACTGTAACTGCCTACACTATGGACCTAAGAAGTCCGAGGAAATTTTACCCTTATTTTAGGAATATTCTAATCATTCATTCATTCATTCATTCATTCATTCATTCATTTTCCTTTTTAGTTTTCTAAGACAGAGTATTACTTTTGTCGTTCAGATTGGTCCTGAAGTCACTATGTAACCCAGGCAAACCTCCAACTCAGCAATCCTCCTGCCTCTGCTTCTTGAGTGCTGGGATGACAGGCGTGAGCCACCATGCCCGGCACTGTGGTATAAGGTACTGATTGCTGGTGGGCCTAAGTCACCACACCTAGTATTGTTGTATGTGCTTATGAGGGATCAAATTTAGGACCTTGTGATTTCTAGACAGGTGCCAGAACCACTGAGCTAAATCTCCTGCCCGGGTTTTCTTTTAAAGTACTTATTAAGCATCTGTATTTAAGTGACTATGGAAATAACTCTTTTATTCATGATTCTGTGCTTTGAATCACTGTTTGTCTCCAACCACTCTCTTTATACGGTGTGTTTCTGATAAATGAGCTCTTCCTACCTGGGAATGGATTCTGTCCCAGAACTCTCCTGAGTCCTGAAGGACGTTTTCTTTTGTGTGAGCAGTTCTTCAGACATACTTGCTTTACACACTTTAAACTGACACAGAGCAGGAGTTTTATTCCCAGTAAGTGTCCTCACACTAACTCTATAGTCTGGTTCACCATAGGTTTGTCTTCCTCTCTACACGTCTAGTAAGGCCAAATTCTATGTGAAGGCTGCAATCACTAGTCAGATGTCATATAATAAAAACAGTGGTGTTTTTAGCCCTCATTTACCTCAAGACTGTCAATTTCATGACGGCAAGCTCCCTTCACAACTAACACGTTACCAGGCTCTGTTTGGACCCTTCTCTACTGAGACCTTCCCTACTTTGTATCTCTCCACTTCACTTTCTCTGGTTTAAAGGTAAGCTCAATGGGTCAGTCTGCCAGAATTTTTTTATATTCTCACTGACTAACACATATTCCCAGTACATAACGGTTACAATTCATTAAGAGGAGTTGGTACACTCCACAACTTATTCCAATTCTATTTTATCACTGTTCCCTCCTCTCTCCCTCAGACTCTGTGTCTACTTATTTTCCTTTTCCAAAAATTCTATTACCCCATTTCCTGTTGTCTATTTATTTTGATCTTTAAGTTATTTAAGCTCTGGGTTTTCATATAAAAGAATCACATAATGTTTAAGCTTGTGTGTGATTTATTCCACTTCATATGATGGTCTTAAGGTGCATCTACTTCCCACAAATGACTGCTGTTTATCCTTCTTTGATTTATTCTAATTTGCTTACCCTGGGTCCTATTGGTCTTTGGCTTCCATCTCATCTAGTAGGAGAAGCTTAGATGATAAGTAATTGACACAACTAATGGTTGTGTTCTCTATTTCCCTCTTCCTTAAAATACTTTTGAGTATTTTATATTGTTGATCAACTCTTTAGCCCAGTGGTGGTGAATGTATGGCATGTGTGCTGCCGTGCGCTGTTATCAGTGAAAGCTCTGAAAGATTCACTGTCACTGATTTAGTCTATAAATCTCGTCTCTATGGAAATAGAGATGCTCAGCTTTTCTTATGATCTCATGATCTGTCTTTTCACTCTCTTCTCCCACTTGCTTCTTCATCCAGCTTGCAGCTTCTGATGAGTTGGTGCAAGTCTCCTCTTCAAAACTGTCTTTTGGAAATCACTTTTATCATTAGTGATTCAGCTTTTGCTGCTTACAAAATACTTCAAAATATATCTTGTGTGTGTGTGTGTGTGTGTGTGTGTGATTAGAGATCAGACCCAGGGCCTTCACAATGGGTTACAACTCTAGACTTTGTATTTATTAGTACAAGTTTGAAGTCCATAATGGTTTCACTTATCATGGAGAGTGTATTTGTACACAACTCATCTTAATCTCATTTTCTTCCCATTCTTCCCCCTCCTTCCAAGTCTTGTTCCCTTTCCCACTTAGAAAACTTTGCCCTCAGTTCCCTCTCTCTCTCTCTCTCTCTCTCTCTCTCTCTCTCCCTCTCTCTTTTGAGACAGGTTCTGACTTTGTAGCTCAGGCTGGCCCTGAGGTCACTGTGTAGCCCAGGCAAGCCTCGAACTCAGCAGTCCTCCTGCCTCTTCCTCCTGGGTGCAGGGATCACAGGTGTGAGCCACCACGCCTGGCACTGTGGTATGTGGTACAGATTGCTGGTGGGCGTGAGTCACCATGCCCAGCATTGTATGTGGTTACAGGGGATCAAACTCAAGACCTTGTGCTTGCTAGGCAGGTATCAGAACCACTGAGCTAAATCTCCAGCCCTTCAACTCTCTTTTTATCATTCCTTTCCCTTTCCACTTATTCTCCTTCCCACTAACTTCTGATTCTCTTCTGTCTTGGTTCCTGTAGTAGCTGAGTCAAAATACCTAATACCTACAACTTAAAGAAGGATAGGTTAATTTTAGCTCAGTTTGTAAAGGCTTCAGTCCATAGTCAGTTGGCTCCAAGGCAGCATGACAAGGCTGAGGATAATCATAGAGAAGAAACAGTCCATGACAGAGCAGGTAGAAGGCAACAGCAATGAAACAGCCTTCCTTCATCTGATCCCTTTATATGGCAACCAGGCTATAAACGTATCGATTGGTGTCACCCACACTCAGTGTGAATCTTTATTGTCTGCATTCAGAACTATGCTAATCCATTCTAGTTATCACACATTCTTTTTTTTTTTTTTTTTTTTTTTTTTTTTTTTTTTTTTTTTTTTTTTTTTTTTTTTTTTTTTTTTTTTTTTTTTTTTTTTTTTTTTTTTTTTTTTTTTTTTTTTTTTTTTTTTTTTGAGACAGGGTTTTGCTTTGTAGTTCAGGGCTGGTCCTGAGCTCACTATGTAGCCCAGGCAAACCTTGACTTCAGCAATCCTCCTGTTTCTGCCTCCTGAGTGCTGGGATTATAGGCGTGAGCCACCATGCCTGGCATCATTGAGAGTTTTTTTAGTGCACTAGTGACTCTGCGGGGAGAATTCCAGGTCTTAGACCTCAGACTGGTGCTATGTCCTAGGTCCCTCTCATTTTCTGGCTTTTATATTCTTGGCTACTGGAATTACCTGCTCTCCAGTCTGTTGTGAAACCTCCTGTTTGAGCCTGGAAGCTACCCCCCCAAAAAAAATCCCCTTGCATAATTATGCAGGTATTTTCCATTGATCTTGCTCCTGTATGAACCACTCACTAATACACAGTCTTGATAGTTTATTTATAATGACTTCCACATTTAAATGTGTCTCCTCCTCCAAGACCATATTCTTATGTTTAAAATAGGGTTTTTCCTAAAGAACCTCCTCAAATACTACACTTCAGTGAAGGTCTCCAAATTGTAGTGGAAACACACTAAAAATTGTTGTTTCAACTCACCTCATACAAAAGTTTTGGGAAATTCTTTTTAGGTAAGTACTTTTCTACCTTTCATTATAATTTAACTGCAGTTGTATATCATATTTTCTTTTCCAGGAATTAAAGTATTTCAGCAAAATTTTCATAAATCTTGTTTATCTTTGTTTTCTTTTGTAAACTTGATATATCACACAAATTGTCCTATGAATTACCCATTAGTTTGAAATATTTTAATAGATTGATACGCTATAAAAATATCATGATTCCAGAGCCTTCCTAATTCTTAACCTAAATTGCAATTTTTGCTGTCATAAACCTTTTGCCATTGACAATTAATGTTTCCTCTAAAAATAAAGTTTTGCTTGATGCATTTCATTATCTGAATCTGTTGGAGGTGATAAAAGAATGAGTATTGGCACTGTCAAATCATCTTACACATTAAATTACCTCTGTGAAATCCAAATAATAAAATGAACAGAGAAATAAAGGATAGTAAAGAGGGATCCAGATTCCTCTATATCCTAATCCAGTGAATAAATGGAGGGAAGTGTTATGGTTTATATCTAGATGTCCCTCCAATGCCTCATGTGCTTGTAGGTGGGGCTTTGGGAAGTGACTAGAACATAGTGTGGTACTAGACTCCCCCAGTGGTTGCTTTAGCATAGGTCTCCGTGTAGGTGATGGATTTACTGCAGGGGAAGGCCCACTCTGGAGATAAGTCCCATCAGCCAGTAGAATAAAACAGAAAAGAGGAAGGCAGTCTCAGACTTCTCACTGCCAGTCTATGAACTGTTTATTGTCTTAAATGCCCCTCTGCCATGCCACACTGCCTTGGATTCAGCCAACCAACTATGAACTGAAACTTTTACACAGTGTGAGCATAAGTAAAACTTTATTTCCTTGACATGCAGTTGTTGGGTATTTTGCTCCAGTGAGAAGAAAGTAACTAAGGGGGGAAGTGTCATGTGGGTGCATCTGCTGAGACTCCTAGTAAGGACAGACGTCGTAAGGATGGAGCCCCGCCATTTCCAGCACCACAGACGGGACTGGAGATCATTATGTAAGATGAAGCAAGCCAGGCACAAAAAGAGAAATGCTGTAATTACCTCTTATGGACATGGTCTATAAAACTGACCTCAAAGAAGTTGAGAGTAGAATGGTTACTAGGGACTGCAAGAGGGGTGTGAAGAGAGGGGTAGGGAGGGGCTGAATAAGAAAATAGGCACTAAGTTGCAGGTGGATAGGAGTACC
>PVIC010045286.1:0-14659 GCA_004025085.1 Thryonomys swinderianus
TTTTTTTTTTTTTAACAGGGTCTCCTTTGTAGTTCAGGCTGGCCCTGGGCTCACTATGTAGCCCAGACAAGCCTCAAACTCACAGCAATCCTCTTGCCTCTGCCTCCCAGATGCTGGTATTACAGGCGTGAGCCACCACACCTGGCACTGTGGTATGTGGTTACCCAGGATCAAACTCTGGACCTTGCGCTTGGCAAGGCAGACACTGGAACCACTGAACTAAATTCCTGCCTCTCTCCTCAAATTTTTTTTTTGGTTTCTCCCTAGTGGATTTTTTTTTTTTTTTTGACAGGGTCTCGCTTTGTAATTCAGGTTGGCCTTGAGCTCACTATGTAGCCCAAGCAAGCCTGGAACTCAGCAGTCCTCCTGCCTCTGCCTCCCAAGTGCTGGGATTACAGGCTTCATCTACCAAGCCCGGCATTTGTGGTTATGAGGCACTGATTGCCACTGGAAGTGGCCACCACACCCAGTACTGTTGTATGTGGTTACAAGGGATCGAACCAGGGACCTTGCACTTGCAAGGAAGGTGCCGGAACCACTGAGCTAAATCTCTGGCTTACCGCTAGTGGATTTCTAAGTGGCTCCTTACTAATAAAATATAAGACACTCTTGGAAAAGAAATGTTATTAAACTTTTGTTTACAAAATTTGATCAGTGAAGGTATACATAGGTCTACATAGTTCAAGGCCAGCCTGAACTACACAGCCAGGCCCTGTCTCAAAAACACCGTGCTTAGCTGGGCCTGGTGGCACAGGCCTGTAATAGCAGCAGTTGGAGGCAGAGGTAGGAGGATCGCATGGCAAGTTCAAGTCTAGCCTGGGCTACATAGTGAGTTCAAAGCAAGCCTGAAGAACTACAAACTGAGTCTCTGTCTCAAAAAACAAAAACCAAAGCCCCAAAACAAAACAAAAAGCTCATTTTTCTATTGTTGTTTGGGGTTTTGTATATGTGTGGGTTTTTTGAGATGAAAAAAACTGTTGCTGAGACTAGTTTCAAAGTCAAGCTTAGGTGATCTCCAGCCTCAACTTTCCAAATAGGACTACAAACTTGCACTACTAAAACTGAGCTGCTTTATATACCACAAAGAAAAGTATACTGATGAGGGTTAGCTCAGTGGTTCCGGCACCTGCCTCACAAGTGCAAGATACTGAGTTCGATTCCCGGTAACCACATACAATGCTGGGTGTGGAGACTCACGCCCACCAGCCATCAATACCACACACCACAGTGCTGGGCGTGGTGGCTCACGCCTGTAATCCCAGAACTCAGGAGGCAGAAACAGGAGGACTGCTGAATTCCAGGTTTGCCTGGGCTCCATAGTGAGCTCAGGGCCAGCCTGAGCTACAAAGCGAGACCCAGTCTCAAAAAAAAAAAAAAAGTATACTGATGAATTGAGATGATTGTAAAACCTTGCACATTTGTTTTTTAAATTCAAAGTTTAGCCAGGCTAGCCTTCAAATATGTTCTAGAACACATTAACTTTTGCAGATGTCCATAGTGCACAGATGAGATCAGGCATGTTCAGGGTGATACGGGCATAGACATCCAAGGTACACAGAACACTTTCAAAGCAGGTGTGGTGGTGCGTACCTGCAATCTCAGCACTCTGAAAGGCTGAAACAGGACAATCTCAAAATCTTTGGGGGGATTTTTTACTTTTGTTTTTTAAAAGATAGGGTCTGGCTATGCAGTTCAGGCTGTATCTGAACTCACTATGTAGCCCAGGCTGGCCTTGAACTCATGGTGATCCTCCTGCCTGAGCTTCCTGTGCAGGGATTACTGGCATGGTACCACCATGTACAGCAAAAAAATCCCAAATTCTAACCCAGCCTGGACAATTTAGTGATTTAATGAGAACGTATCTTGAAAAATAAAAAAGGTCTGGGGATATAGCTTAGTTCAAAAGTCCTGGGTTCCATCCCCAGTACTGTGGCAAAGTTAAAAGCCCTCCTATTTATGAAAACACTAAAAGACCATGGTAATTCCTACAAGGAGATATAATCTATAAAAGGGAACCATCATCTTCTGATTTTAAAAGACATGTATGCTTACCTTACCTCCTGACTACAGAGAGAGAAGTAGAGAACACTGAAAAAGAAGAAAGCTCAAGTCAGGTGTGGTGGTGCATCCCAGCATTCAGGAAGCTGAGGCATGAGTTTAAGGCCAGCCTGGCATACATAGTGCATTCAAGGCCAACCTGAACTATTCAGTGAGATCCAGTCTCCCAGCAATAAAAAAAGAATGCTCAAATGAAGAGGAATAGAAAAAACAAAATGATAATGAGTGTGGTGGTGAACTATAACTGCAGCACTCAAGAGGCTGAGATAGAAGGATCACAAATTTGAGGCCAGCCTGCACTACACAGTGAGCCCAAGGACAACCTATACCACATCTCAAGAGGAAAAGATAAATCCAAGAACTTTTCTCTAGAAGTTGGTTTCAGAACTTGTATCAAAAACCTACTTTATACAGGATGATCCTAAAATTCTCTGAAAATCAGAATGTACTTTATCTGACCATAAATCTGCCCTCTACAAAACCTACAGGACTAAGAAATGAGTTCAAGTGCTGCATCTCTTCACGTTTAATGCAGATATCACCATAATTCTTCAAAGGAAAAAGTTCTCTAAAAGTACAAAATTCTCTCTAAACTTCAAGATGAGGATAAAGTATCTCAACATCATCTTGAAGAGAAGCTATTATACCTATTGCATACTCTTTATTCTCCCAAAGGTTTTCCTAATATGTACATATACTTTCCTCCTTGGTACTGACAAAAGCATTACAATATTATACTTCTTATCTATATGCAAATGTTCAATCAGCTCATCCTCTGAAAGTAGTCTAGTCAGACCACCAATCATATTGGAAATAAGCAGGTAACATGTCAATATTTAAGTGGCCTTGAAGATGCCTTTCTTGATCAGTTATGAAGGTGTTTAACTCTTCATTCTTTTACCCTATTCTTTCAAATCTATCTTCCTATAATCCCAGAACAATTTTAAAACTGAACATAGTATTAAAAGTTTTTTTTTTTGAGACAGGGTCTTGCTTTGTAGTTCAGTCTGGCTATGAGCTCACTATGGAGCCCAGGCAAGCCTCAAACTCAGCAATCCTCCTGCCTCTGCCTCCCTAGTGCTGGGATTACAGGCATGAGCCACCACGCCCGGCTATTAAAAGTATTTTTAAGGGCTGGAGATTTAGTTCAGTGGTTCCAGCGCCTGCCTTGCAAGCGCAAGGTCCTGCATTTGATCCCGATAACTACATACAATGCTGGGTGTGGTGACTCACGCCCACCAGCAACCAATGCCACATACCACAGTGCCGGGTGGTGGTGGGTCATGTCTGTAATCTCAGCACTTGGGAGGCAGAGACAGGAGGATTGCTAAATTCGAGACTGGCCTGGGATACATAGTGAGCTCAGGGCCAGGCTGAACTACAAAGCAAGACCCTGTCTCAAAAAAAAAAAATTTAATTGACTTTATCTGAATTAGCTATTTCTATTACCTTGTACTACTGGGATATAATGAGAAACTAAGCCAACTATATTAGAATACATACAGTCAAGGGAAATAGGGTATTAATCAAATAAATTGATTTATAAATTATAATTAACCCACCGAATTATTTAAGGACCCTGTTTTCTGTAATAGGAAGGAAATTCATAAAAGACACAGAGTAAGAAATTAAAACAGAAACCTAAAAAGCTCTTCTCCCACTATCATTCTCAAGGGATTTTGGACCTCCGGCATGTGTACCATGGTTCTTTAGAGGACACAGATGTATGATCAAAGAAAAAAAAATGCTTAAATTTGTGTTCTACATTGTCATACTAAGAGAAATACTGCCATTAGCCTCTCCAAAAAATATTTCCCTTCACTTTGAATTTTCATTTACCCCATAGTTCTCCCTACTTTCTTAAGCACTTCTGGAGGCCCTCTTTCATGTCTTCAGTTGTATGTCGTGGTTGCCTCAATGCCCTGGATCAACTCTCTAAATATGATTATAAAACAAGACAAGAAGCCATACTTCTTATTATTTTAAATAGGGCTGAAAAAAATCTGAGAGTTAGCTAGGCATGGTGGCGCATGCTTATAATCCCAGTACTTGGGAGGCTGATGAGGCAGGAGGACTGCCATGAGTTCAAGGCCACTGTGGGCTCCTTAGTGAGTTCAAGGCTAGCCTGAATTATATTTAAAGAAAAAAAAAGGAAGAAGGAAAAAAACAAACCCTATAATTTCAAAGTAATAACCTACTATGCTACAGTAAGGTCATATTACAGCACGTACATGTAGCCAAAAATAATTAGTAACAGCAAAATGAAGAGTGAAAACGGAATTAATTTCTGAAAAGGTGTATGTTTATACTCTAAACCTACTACCTCGAGAAATTCTAAAATACATCCTCTATTAATCTTGATAGAAGTATTATCATAAAACATATAATTGTGGTAAACATCACTGTTATTTCTGGAAAAAAATCCAGGGCACGGGCCGGAGGGTTAGCTCAGTGGTTCCGACACCTGCCTCGCAAGCGCAAGGTCCTGAGTTTGACCCCCGGTAACCACATATAATGCTGGGCATAGAGACTCACGCCCACCAACAATCAATACCACATACCGCAGTGCCAGGCGTGGTGGCTTACGCCTGTCATCCCAGCACTCAGGAGGCAGAGGCAGGAGGATTGCTGAGTTCGAGGCCTGCCTGAACTACACAGTGAGCTCAGAGCCAGCCTTAACTACAAAGCGAGACCCTGTCTCAAAAAAAAAAAAAAAAAAAAAAGCCAGGGCACAACTCGGGGCCACACATGTTGAAAACCACTATCCAGACTCCTCTTTATCTCCACCCCAGAACTGAGAGTAGAAACTAGGGCTTACATGCAGTTGCATCCATCTCTATCCCTTTTTTATTTTAAGGCAGTTTTTCTAAGTCACTAATTTGCCCAGGCTTGAACTTAGAAATGTCCTCCCTCAGCCTTCCATAATCTGGGATTTCAGGTGAATGTCACAATGTCCAGTGTCAGATCTTTAAAATGTGGGTCATAAAATTCACATTAGTCATAAGAATGTACATTTTTGGGGCCAGGGATTTAGCTCAAGTGGTAGTGCACTTACCTTGGAAGCCCAAGTTCAATCCCTGGTACCACCAAAAAAAAAAAAAAAAAAAGTGTTCAGTTTTGAAAATAGATCAAAAAACAGTATGGGTATGTAACATTCCCTAAAGTTTTTGTTTTGTTTTTGTTTTTTTGAAGACAGGGTCGCTTTGTAGTTCAGGCTGGCCCTGAGCTCACTATACAGCCCAGGCAAGCCTCGAACTCAGCAATCCTCCTGCCTCTGCCTCCCAAGTGCTGGGATTACAGGCATGAGCTACCACATTCAGCACTGTGGTGTGTGGTGCTGATTGCTGTTGGGCATGAGTCACCTCGGCCAACATTGTTGTATGTGGTTACCTGGGACAAAATTGGGACCTTGTGCTTGCAAGGCAGACACAAAACCACTGAGTTAAATCCCCAGCCCTCCCTAAAGTTTTTGTTACAGCTAAATCTGTCCTTATGTGTAAGCAATAAGATAATCAAGCTCTGTCAGCCATTGAGGTGGTCTTTGCTCTAAATAAAGTTATTGTTACTAAGGTTTACTTCCTAAGTGAGGGACCTGCCACCCCAGCAAACCAGTAGTGATCATTTTGGCATTAGTCTTAGTACTACTGCACTCACCCTGCACATGTATGATTTACTGGGTCAAGGCAGTATTTAGACAGGAGTTCCAGACATAGATCTCTTGCTATCCTGGGAAAGATGGTCCTTCATCTAGCCAGCTAAAACAAATGCAATGCAAACAGCATACAGTGAAAGGGAAAGCCTGTCTTTACCAGCAATGCAATCTCCAATCAAATATACAACACAATTCAAAACACCTAAGACTTTAACAATAAGCTCCAAGAGGCTACAAAATTAAATTCTACCGGTGGTAATGACTGAAAATTATCACTGCCACTTTCACTCTTCAAGTTTAAACTGCAGTAGAGCATGATGGTGCATGCCTGTAATCCAAGAATTTGAGAAGCCGACGCAGGAAGATCTCTGTGAATCCTAGAGTGGCCTGGGCTACAAAGCGAGACCCCATCTCAAAAGAGAGAGAGAGAGAGAGAGAGAGAAATTCAAACTACTGAACTTTATTTTATAACCCACCCAGTTATTAACCTAGAGACCAAAATGAAACCTTGTGAAAATCATCAGAGAAAAGCAGTGAGATGGGGCTAAATTCAGTAATGTATTACAATGGAGTGCAATTTTTGTGTATGTGGTAAAAAACACATAAAATTTACTATTTTAACTTTTTTTTTTTGAGACAGGATCTCGGCTTTGTAGTTCAGGCTGGCCCTGAGCTCACTATGTAGCCCAGGCAAACGTCAAACTCAGCAATCCTCCTGCCTCTGCCTCCCAAATGCTGGGATTACAGGCATGAGCCACCACACCTGGTATTTAACCACATAACACACTGGTATGTGGTATTGATTGCTGGTGGGCATGAGTCACCACACCCAGCATTGTATGTATTGTGGGGATGAACTCAGGACCTTGAGTTTGCAAGGCAGGCACTGGAACCACTGAGCTAAATCTCTGGCCCAATTTTAACTATTTTCAAGTATACAGTTCAGTAGTATTAAGTATATTCATGTTGTTATGCAACCATCACCACTATCCATTGAAATCAAACTCTGAAAGGAAAAAAGAAAGTTCTATAAAAACTGAAATCTTGGGCCGGAGAGCTAGCTCAGTGGTTCCAGCACCTACCTCACAAGCTCAAGGTCCTGAGTTTGATCCCCAGTAACCACATATAATGCTGTGTGTGGAGACTCATGCCCACCAACAATCAACACCGCATACCACAGTGCTGGGCGTGGTGGCTCACACCTGTAATCCCAGCACTCGGGAGGCAGAGACAGGAGGATTGCTGAGTTCGCGGTGGCTTGCCTGGGCACCATAGTGAGCTCAGGGCCAGTCTGAACTACAAAGCAAGACCCTGTCTCAAAAAAAAAAAAAAACTGAAATCTTTCACTCTGCATCTTTTAGCCTCAACTTCTGATTTAAGAGGAAAGAAACTTTAGTAAAATTAAGCTATAAGTCAACTTAGTGAGTCCCTGTTTCAAAATAAAAAATAAGAAGCTAGGGATATAACTCAGTGGTAGGGCACTTGCCTGACATATTCAAAGCCCCTGCAGTTAAATACCAGAGACAAAGACAGTGAGACAGAGAAACAAACAGAAACAGAGAGAGACAGAGAGAGGAGGGCAGGCAAGTAGGACAGTGAAGAAAGATGAATTAAAATTAAAAACCTATGCTATGCCAAAAAGACAAAAAGATAAAAGGATGAGCCACAAGCTGTGGGAATGAGAAAACATTCCCAAAGTACTGTCTTTAAAGAATACACACAAGCGTTAAAAAGAAACATAAGGAAATATTCAAAGGGAAAGTAGTAGGGAAAAGTAATGAGAGGAAAGAATAATATGATTTAAAAAGAAAAAGAAAGCATATGTATACAGGGGGTTGTAGGGTGGGTAGGGATATGGGTAAAAATGTGAATTAACTTGTGTCATATACTGGTACAAATTTCCCAACGTTGAGTGGGATTGTGAGCTGTATATATAATGTACCAATGTATATGTACATAAATGTATGTGCTGTATATATAATGTACCAACGAATATGTATATAAAATGTACCAATAAAGAATTCAAAAAATTTTTTTTTCCTTTTTGAGACAGGGTCTCACTTTGTAGTTCAGGCTGGCTCTGAGCTCACTATGTAGTCCAGGCAAGCCTCGAACTCACCAATCCTCCTGTCTCTGCCTCTCGAGTGCTGGGATTACAGGCATGAGCCACCACGCCCAGCATTGTATGTGGTTATCGGGGATCGAACTCAGGGCCTTGCGCTTGTGAGGCAGGCGCCGGAACCACTGAGCTAACCCTCCGGCCCAAAGAATTCAACTTTTAAAAAAGCAACAATAAAAAAACCCTCAATTCACCAGGTATGGTGCCACAGACTTATAATTTCAGATACTTGGGAAGAAAGGAGGGAAAAGGATGATTGTTCAGAGCTGGCAAACTTTTACTTTAAAGGGCCAGAAAGCAAATACTGTTAGCTTCTCTCTTTTTTTGGGTGCAGGTGGTGGTGGTGCTTTTTTTCTAATTCAGGCTGTTCTTGAACTCACTATGTAGCCCAGGCTGGCCTCAAATTCATACAATCCTCCTGTCTCAGCCTCTTGAGTGGTGGGGTTACAGACATATACCCCGGCAAGCTCCTTAATCTTTCTAGGTCATACAATCTCAATCACAATCACTCAAGCCTGCCACTGAACCATGAAAGCAGCCACCAACAACACAGAAATGAGTAAGTATACTTTTATTTATAAAGACATTGAAATTTTAATCTCATAGTTTCCATATGTTATTAAACATTTTATTTAAACATGTTAAAGTGGGACTGGAAGCAAATGAATGTAATAACAATACTCAGGAAGCTGAGGCAGAAAATCAAGAGATAGGGGTCAGCCTGGACTATACAATGAGACTTTGTCTGACATGATGATGATGATGATGATGATGATGATGATGATGATGATGATACTAAAGAACTGGAAGTATTCAAAAACATATATACAAATGTTCAATGCAATCACAATAGCCAAAAAGATAAAAACCATACAAATGCCCATCAATGGATGAACAGATAAAACAACCATGGTACAATTCATACAATGGAATATCATTCAGGTATAAAAGAAGAATGAAATTCTGATACATTCTGCAATATGGATAAACCTCAAAATATACTAAGCGAAAAAAGTTAGACACATAAGAACATATACTATGATTACATTCATATGAAACACCAGAATGAAGTTGATGATTGTAGCCAGGTGTAAACCTACCCCTCAAGGGGCTAAGGCAGGAAGATCACTGGGCATTCGCAGTCAGCCTGAATTACAAAGTGAGAACCTGTCTCAAAAAACAAGGGCCAGGGATTTGGCCCAGCATCCTCCTGAGAAGCACAAGGTCCTGGTTCCAGCATCTTCCTGGCAAGCGCAAGGTCCTGAGTTCGATCCCCAGTACCACATACCACAATGCTGGGCATGGTGGCTCACGACTGTAATCCTGGCACTGGGAGGCAGCAACAGGAAGATTGCTGTAAATTCAAGGGTAGCCTGAACTACAAAGTGAGACCCTGTCTCAAAAAAAAAAAAATTTAAAAAAAGTTGATACTTGAAAAACACTTTGAATATATTAGATGCCCCAGAATTACACTTTTCAATTGTCTATTTTATGTAACATGGTATTTTTTTCAATTTTTAAAAAATAGTATGGGGAAAAATATCTAAAAATCTTCTCTGATGTGTTAACAAAAACAACAAGTAGCTACTTTTAGTACTTAGGTTGTACTTTACCTCTATTGTAGATTAAGACAGACTAAAAAAACCCAATAATCAAATGCAATGTGTAGGCCTGGACTGAGGTCATGGGGAAAAAAAGCTTTAAAGATTTATTTAGCCTGGTTGTATGGCACACATCTGTAATCCCAACGAATTGGAAAGTTGAGGCAGGAGTAACACAAGCTTGAGGCCAGCCTGCATATACTGGAACCTTCTGCCCAGAAAAACAAAACAACTGGTTTTAAACAATTAAGAAGTTTTGCTTATTAGTACAAAAGTGTAACTATCTAGTTATGACAATGTGTGGTAAATCATATCCTTTTCTTAGAAGAGAAATTTTAAAATATTTTGGTATAATGTGTCATCACATATGCAAATTACTTTCAAATAATTCAGCAAAAATAATATAGAAATCCCAAAATATGGTGTTTTCCCCCAATAGTTGCTACTCTTTCAACTTTTCTTTAATTTTTGCTTTAATTTTTCCAAAGTAGAGTTTGGAACTGGGCAAGGTACCACTCGCCAGTAAACCCACACCCTGGGAGATTGAGGTAGGAAGACCCCAAGTTCAGGCCCAGCCTGGGCAACTTAGCAAGACTCTGTCTCAAAAAAATTTTTTTTTTTTTTTTTTTTTTTTTGAGACAGGGTCTCACTTTGTAGTTCAGGCTGGCCCTGAGCTCACTATGTAGGCCAGGCAAGCCTCAAACTCAGCAATCCTCCTGTCTCTGCCTCCCAAGTGCTGGGATTACAGGTGTGAGTCACCACACCTGGCACTGTGGTATGTGGTATTGATTGCTGGTGGGCGTGAGTCTCCAAGCCCAGCATTATATGTGGTTACCGGCAATGGAACTCAGGACCTTGCGCTTGCGAGGCAGGCGCCGGAACCTCTGAGCTAAATCTCCCGCCCTGTCTCAAAATTTAAAAATTAAAAAGGATTAAAGGTTTATAAGTAGCTCAACGTGAAGGTCCCAGGTTCAATGTGCAGTATTATAAAAAGAGGGAAAAAAAATTCAAGGAAGAGGGACATAGGAATACAGAAAACTGGTTCTACAAAACCAAATACAGGTTAATGATATATTAAACCTAATCTCTCTCATTCCTTGGAAGAAAGAGCATAGAAGACTCAGTTGAGAAATATAATTGGTAACAGGATCCTTTTCTAGGACCGAAAAGCATCATTTTTCCAAGGACAGGCTTAACTGGTACTAAGATTTGGTAGAATCAGTTCCTTACAGACATGAGGAGTACACAAGAAATTCTTGGAAAATAATACATACATCCTGGCACTATAATGCCATATCCCCACTGTTTTATAAAATTAAAACATTTTTTCCTAGCAAAACATTTTTAAGGGCCAGGGATGTAGTTCAGTGGCATCACACGTGCCTCACAAAAATGTAAGGTCCTGCGTTTAATCCCCAATACCAAAGAAAGCAAAACATGTTTTTATTTTATATATGTATGTATGTATGTATTTATTTTTAGTTTTTGAGGAAAAATCTCGCTTTGTAGTTCAGGCTAGCACTGAACTCACTATGTAGCCCAGGCAAGCCTTAAACTCACAGCAACCCTCCTGCCTCTGCCTCCTGAGTGCTGTGATAACAGGTGTGAGCTACCACACCCAGGCAAAACATGTTTTTAAAAACCCTGATTCTGGGCCGGAGATTTAGCTCAGTGGTTCCAGCGCCCCCTGAGTTCGCCTGCCTCGAAAGTGCAAGGCCTTGAATTCGATCTGGTAACCACATACAATGCTGGGTGTGGAGACTCACACCCACCAGGCATCAATACCACATACCACAGTGCCAGGTGGGTGGCTCACACCTGTAATCCCAGCACTCAGGAGGCAGAGACAGGAGGATTGCTGAGTTCGAGGTTTGCCTGGGCTACATAGTGAGCTGAGGGCCAGCCTGAACTACAAAGCGAGACCCTGTCTCAAAAAAAAAAAAAAAAAACCCTGATTCTAAGGTTATACAGCTTAGATGTTATTAGGGAACTAAAATCACTCAACATCTATATACTGACCCATGTAAACTTCTATAGCAAAAAGTTAGGTCCAAGAAGCATATAATATGAACTACATTCATAGTTTAAAACTTTCTAATAGCCATAAAAGGTAAAATTATTTTAATAATTATTTTACCTAACCCTATATAATCAATCCAAATATAATAAATGATATTTCAGCATATTAATATAAAAATTATTGGCAATTTTTTATTCTTTTTTGGTATTACCTTCAATACCAAATATTCAGTATGTATCTTATACTTACATATTAATTCAGGCTAGATACATTTCATATATCCAGTAACTTTATGTGGCTATCAGGCATCATACTAGATAGCACAACCTTCAACTATTTTTTTTTTTTTTTTTTTTTGCTTTTTGGAGACAGGGTCTCACTTTGTAGTTCAGGCTGGCCCTGAGCTCACTATGGTGCCCAGGCAAGCCGCCACGAACTCAGCAATCCTCCTGTCTCTACCTCCTGAGTGCTGGGATTACAGGCATGAGCCACCACGTCCGGCATTGTGGTATGCGGTGTTGATTGTTGGTGGGCGTGTCTCCACGCCCAGCATTATATGTGGTTACTGGGGATCGAACTCAGGTCCTTGCGCTTGCAAGGCAGGCGCCGGAACCACTGAGCTAACCCTCTGGCCCTATTTTGTTTTTTTTGTTGTTGTTGTTGTTTTCTGTACTGGGGATCAAACTTAAGATCTCGCATTTGCAAGGCAGGCACTGGAATCACTGGGCTAAAAACCCCTGGCTCCGCTAAACAGTTTTTTTTAAAAAGAACCAAAGCTGAGAAAATTAGCCACCAAGAAAGGAATTTAATATATGTGGATCTCCCAAAGCAACATATGGAGATGCTGATTTGTTCCATATTTTTGGTAGCATAATCAGCTATGCATAATGTGGCTGATTTAGTGTGTAATGTACAAACTAAACTCAATTCTTGTTTCTGGTATCCTCCATGATATCCTCTAAGCAAAGGAGAGTATCACAACTTTATTCTGGAAAAGAGGTGCCACTACACATTCCCTCCACTCACACATGAGTGTGGGAGTTTTACCCTTTGGCTTTCATCACTTGGTTTAGCCTAAAGACTACAGTGAAAGAAGAGCTGAATCTTATTATGCTCCACTATCCTCCCAAATCTTCCTCTTCAAAATGGTTAGGACCAGCACCATTTTACATTAGCATTTCTCAGTCTACTGACCCTCCCTCACCGTTTTATCCAACTTACATCTAATTCCCAAAAGGAGGTTACATTAAATCCATATTCTCCAAATCTTAAGATCCCTGCTCCCAAAGTAACTATGACCTCTTCCTCTTGACATTCTCTTATTTAAAAAGAAAATCACGCCAGAACAAGGGACTTTTAGATAGAAAATTTACTGTCACTTAAAGATCAATCTTTGGCCAATGGCCTGTAACCCATCTCTCAATCCATATACATTATAAACAAAATACAAAAATAACTCATACCATAGCCACAAAAAATGTTTAAATATACTTGAGGATTAGTGAAATATGAACAGTAGTTTAGTTTTTTTGTTTTGCAATACTGGGGAGGCTTCTGGTATGGTAAGCACCCTACAACTGAACTATGTCCACAACTTCAATGAACAGTAGGTTGCAACCATTCTTTTTTCTTACTCTCTGTTATAGTCCTCCAAAGCCTCATGCAGTTACACATCAGGCTTTTTGGAGATAGCTAGATCTACAATGTATGAAGCTGGGATCAAGGATATGATGCTAGGATGAGGATGTGAATGCAATCTGCCCAAAGTGGGAGTAGCCTGGATTTCTTTTGCTGTCTTCTACTTGCCATCAACAGTTTCTCCTCTGAGATGCCCTCTGCCATGCACCCTGTCTTGGACCTGGCTGATTATGTACTGAAACTTTTACGAACTTTGAGCCAAAATATACCCTTCCTCGTTAAACTTTGGGTGTCAAGTTATTTTGTTGCAGCAAGAAAAATAACTAAGACACCTTCTCTTGTCCCCAAAAGGTGGTGGCAAATTTTTTGTTTCTGAGACAAAGCACCATTTTTCCTTGTCAAACCAATAAATGATCTGATTTCTAATTGTAGGATTTAGGTAAATGTAACCTAAGAATGCCAATTTCCTAAATTCTGAACTATACACTGGCCAAAAAACAATGGTCAATATTTTTAGCTAAACAGCTGAAAGTGTTTCTTTTCTTTGATTAAACTTTTCTAGGATTGAGAGGAATTCTATTTTTTGGTGTAAAATCTGCCACAGCAAAACACATTTTTGAAATTTGCAATTGTTTACTGAGTGTATAAAATACAGATTCTAATACCTAGTAATTGTAATAGTCATGTATTTTATTACCATTAAGTCATGTATTTTATTCTTGATCTGTACAGTAAAAGTGCGTAGATATGTTTGTATATAAGAAAAAGCAAAGAAAAAGACATAAAAAGGATAAACTGATTAAATGGTTACCTTTGGGGAAGGGATTAGGACTGGAGAGGACAAGAGGCTCTTTAGGGCCGGAGGGTTAGCTCAGTGGTTCCAGCGCCTGCCTCGCATGCGCAAGGTCCTGAGTTTAATCCCTGGTAACCACATACAATGCTGGGCATGGAGACTCACACCCACCAACAATCAATACCACATACCACAGTGCCGGGCATGGTGGCTCACGCCTGTAATCCCAGCACTGGGGAGGCAGAGACAGGAGGATTTTAGCCTTATCTATGGTAGTTTGATTTTATGGTCCTGAGTTCAATCCCCGGTAACCACATATATAATGCTGGGCATGGAGACATGCCCACCAACAATCAATGCCGCATACCATAATGCCGGACATGGTGGCTCACGTCTGTCATCCCAGCACTTGGGAGGCAGAGACAGGAGGATTGCTGAGTTCGCGGTGGCTTGCCTGGGCACCATAGTGAGCTCAGGGCCAGCCTGAACTACAAAGCGAGACCCTGTCTCAAAAAGCAAAAAAAAAAAATTCATTGTTTCCAAAACACTCTGTATTCAGTAACCCATTAAATTATCAACTTTTAAAAGGTAGGTATCATTATTGCTGTATGTTAAAGGCCAATCACACTTGAAAGGTGTTAAGACTGCTTGGTTAAATTTATTAACTGCTGAGAATTATAGTAATCACATTTATTAAAATTCACAATTTGCAGGGGCCCCAGAATTTAGCTCAGTGGTTCTGGTATCTGCCTGACAAGTACAAGATCCTGAGTTTGAT
>PVIC010045287.1:0-14961 GCA_004025085.1 Thryonomys swinderianus
TTGGTTTTTCTGATTCTTTCATGTGGAACCTCTCCTAGAAAACTCTTATAAGACCACAAATAACCCCATGGAGTATCTATTTAAAATGGTATAAACAAATAAGCTGCTTTCTTACCCCCATTCTTAATATTTAATTAAAATACTTTCTTTTTCATCACAGAAATCTTTTATGTTCTAACCTAGCCTCCTTATTAGTTATAGTCTGAGTCTATTTTGAACAGAACTCAAGTTTTTCTCGGTGACTCAGACAGGAAGAAAGCACCTGTCACCCTGTCCCAGCAAAGGACATTGAATTGAATTATCTGTCTCCTCTTAGTCAGCCAATCGCAGCTGTTGATGGAGCAAGTGTATGCAAATTGCAAAGTAAATCAAAGTGCTGAATTCTACTTGTTCATCCTACAGAAAAGTGTTCCTAACTGGATCGAGTTCTGTTCTTCTTCATATCCTACCCCAATATTTTATGTATTTATTGTTATTTATTTGTACATTTGGAGTATACACTATAATCCCATTCATCATTGAGAATCTGTACCTGTACAAGACGTCTTATTCTGCCCCATTCTCAGCCCTCCCTCCAGCACCCCCCACACACATACATAAGCTTTGTTTCCTTTTTTTTTTCCTTTTTACCAGCAAATTTTTTCTTTCCCTTCTTTGCTTTCCCTGCCCCCAACCCCGCTACCCCTCCCCGCTGAAGACGCCTTTCCTATTTCATGACACCTGTTACACAGTCCAGGTCTCCTTGGTGACCTTCATCATCTTCAGTGGCCTCAGACGCTCTGGACTTGGTGGAGTCTGAGACAGCAGGATCTGTGTCCCTACCAGTGAAGGCTGAAGCCAGAGACCAGGGCACCGGCGAG
This sequence comes from Thryonomys swinderianus, assembly GCA_004025085.1. Taxonomy (NCBI): domain Eukaryota; kingdom Metazoa; phylum Chordata; class Mammalia; order Rodentia; family Thryonomyidae; genus Thryonomys; species Thryonomys swinderianus. Next base: position 861 of record PVIC010045287.1, read on the forward strand.
GCCATTTCCGGGAAGAACTCACTCCTCGGTTACAGACTGCCAAGTTCTTACACCACCATGTGGCACAAGCCGTGGGAGCTCTCCCGTGCTCTCGTGCAGGGGACACTAAACCCACCCTGCAAGACCCCACCTGCATGATCCAATCTCAAAGCCCCTTTTCCCCAATGCTGCCCCAGTGGGGACAGGGTTCCCACGTACAGATTTGGGGAAGAGGTGAACGTCCGGCCGTCTCCACAGAGCAGAGCTGCTGTGCAGACCGAAGGGCCCCTTGTGTCACACGAAGGTGGCATCTGTACAGTGTCCTCCTCGGAAAGCCCTGGGTGCAGCCCATTCACCGTCTTTGTCCAGCACCACCCAGAATGTGCAAATGCCATAGACTGGAAAATGGGACCAAAGGTGAAACAGCATCATACAAATGTCTGCCCTCTGAAAGCTTAATCTTATTTTCGGGATATATGATCCATGGATGATTTATCATAAATTGATCTGAAGGAGCCAGCAGCTTCTGAGGTCCTCACTTGTAAATGAACGTGGCACTTTGCTGCTTCTGTGGTCCAGCACGACTTGCACTATTATTTCTTGGTCACTGAAGAGACATTAGCTTTGATTCAGTTACCAATATTTTCCAGAATGGTTTCTCTTGACCCTTTGCACTTAGGTATAATCTTGAAAAGCTTCTTTTCCTGGGGATCAGAGTCCCCAAGAAACCACTGTTTGCAAAAAAGTTCTCAGGAGAGTCTGTGACCCTTTTAGAAACCACTGTTTGCAAAAAAGTTCTTAGGAGAGTCTGTGACCCTTTTAAACAGCCAGGATTTGAATCCTGTATCACTTTTTAAAATCTGGCACATTTGGAATCTTAGGTAGAAAGAAATGAATAACATGGAATACAAACGGATGAACAAAGTTGTAACAAACCACCGTAGCCCCACTGTATCTAAGTCCTGCTATCTGGGCATGGAGGGTTATGGGCCCAGGCACTGAACGAATAGAAATATCAACCCCTAAAAGCGAGGAATTGGTGTAGCCAAGTAGAAAACATAAAGCAGGGGGGAAAACAGCCCATACTTGAAGCTTGATGCCAATGAGTCTCATAGTAACTTACTTTCATGTCCTGGAGAACTAACAGGTGAGCTAGGCTCCCAGACTTGATACCAAGAGACTCAGGACAAACATTTTTATTTTTTGTCTTTGATGTGTTTGCTTTAACACCTACACAGAGTAAAAGGCAAAAGAACTGATGGGAGAAATTTTTAAGCCACACTCTATTCCTTCATGAAAACGGGCAATTCAAGTCATTTCACTCAATGTTCTAGGAAGGTGTTCATGGGAATTCGTGCATTCCCATGAGCGCTAAGCTTAAATGAACACTGGATCCTCAGCCTCAAAAGAATCGAAAGAACATTCCAACATTTCTTAAGCTAGTCTATCCTTTGCTCACATGTATAAAGACCCAGGTGCTCCTCTGATTTGCTGTATGTGAACAGGAACAGATGGTCATGTCTGAGAGCAGAGCGGACGGAAGAGGCTGGGAAAGTCTCTGAACTCAGCAATGCAGCCGCTCCGAGGCACTGACCTTGTCAACGGCACCCAGAGCACATAATCTGCATCCTAAGCTACTCAATGTCTATTCTGTGAGCATTTATTAGTGGAAAATTGGGCCTTGTCATTTATCAAGTAATCATATTTCAGTTTTCTGTCTGGTTTTGGCTGGAAATAATACTGAAATGCAAAAATGAAAGCTCTCCCAAGTCTCTGGGAACACAAATTTGAGACTGGCTCTGATAACACAGAACGTTCATTGGTCCCTTGACACAGACCAAGAGTCTAAGGCTGGACCGTGAGTCCTAACTGAGTTTGTGCCCGAGGGTTGATTCGGTTGCTGCTAGGACTGTGGCAGCACTTTGTTTCAAGGTAAGAGTCCAGCTCGCTCAGTATCACCACTCCGAGCTCCAAAGCACAGCTGTGAGAGTGGTTTTCAATCCTGAGTTCACTTGCCATCCACACTGTGTGAACATGTCGTACAGTGCAGTTCTGAGTCCGATCCACAGATTTCTGAATAGTCACTGGCCTGAAAAGCTCCCTGCAGTAGGCAGAATAACACCTTCCACCCAAAGAGCTCCACACCCTCGTCTTCAGAACCTAGGAAGGTGTCACCCTGCGCCTCCAAAGGGATTCTGCAGATGTGACTAAATCAAAGGCCTTTAAATGGGCAGGTGACCCCGGATGTGCTGGGTAAGGCGGGTCTAAGCAGATGACCCTTAAGAATGGAGGAGGAAGCAGAGAGGAGTCAGAGGGCAGACAAGTGAGCAAGCGGCTGTGAGCCGGCCATGCCAGGAGTCCTCCAAGAGCAGAAAAGACACGGAAAGGAGCCCCCCCAGGCCCCGAAAGCCGCCCTGAGACCCAGCTCAGACTTCTGACTACAGAACACACGTCTGTGCTGTTTTAAGTAACTGAAATGGGGTGATTTGTAACAGCACCCATAGGAAAGGGACACTAATCAACAGTTTCTTTTACCGCCTCCCTAAGAAGAAGACTGTTACAATAATGGGGACTTGTCACTGTTCACGTACAAAATGATAAGTTTTAAAGCTGAAAAGGCGTGTTGGTGTCTTACGTGTGAGATTCCTTTTCAGCGTCTTTTGTGAGCCAGCAACAGGGCACTAAACTCTATCTTCTGCCCTCACAGGGCTGCCTGTGTGGCAAATGTCTTAAAGACCATAAAGCCTGATGTGCTTTGTAAGTGCTTCAGAGTTCAACCAGAGTTAGCCCTTGAAATCGTAGAACAGCATGAGAGTTGAGTGCAAGGGGTTAGCTGAGTATGTACAGTTTTATATCCTTGCTATTAGCAACTTATAATCAAAGAAACAGAGAGCTGTCTAACAGCTTATATTTTTCCTCCAAGAATTTTGCACTGTATTTATGAGATTGACAGCCTAAGTCAAGGGGCTAGTTATATTTTTCAGTGCTTCTGTTATCACTTACATTTTCTAGAAAAGCATTATTTCTCTTTTGACATGGTTATTATTTCTTTTCCTTCTAATAAGATAGTTCAGACTTACAAAAAGGCATAAAGTAATAAAATAATTTTTAAATAGCTGCCACAACCAGATAAAACACTGAAACATTGCAAATATAGTTGAAGTCCTCTGTGTGCCTGTCCTTAATCGTATTTTACCTCCATATATTCAAAGAGAATATAGTATGGTAACTTTATCATTTATTATTAATTTGTATGTCTTTATATTTTGTTGTATTTACCACATAAATATATATATATGTATATACATATATATTTATATAGGCAATATATATGTATGTATATAAAGCATGATTGAAAAATGCAGTGAATGTTTAATTTTTTTAAAAAAAAACATAATGGTTAAAATAAATTGCCACGAATACCCCAAAATGCCCCTTTGCTTCAAACACACTTACCCTTCCCTGCTGTACTGTCTGAAGCAGGTCTAGAAGTGCTCTTCATGACTCTAGTTCACCGCTCAGTGGCCTGAATGGATTCAAAACGTTGACCTTCCGCGGTCACTGTGACTTGGGAGAAGTCGCCATGTCAGCTCCCGTGAACGACGTGGATGAGGACGCGTGGGCGCGTTTCTAAGAAGCTGCCTTTCCATTGGCTGCTGTTGAGCAGCAGCATCTGCCCTATTTTTAATCGCTTCTCATAAAGACTCTCCCAGCGAAGGCGCTCCAGAGCTGCTCCAGAAAGCGGCACGGACGATGGGAGAAGTGCCTTCAATGTGAGAGGGAGGATTTGGGTGAGGGTAGTCCTGTGTCCTTTACTGTAATAAAGTGGGGTTCCTCTGAAACAGTATTCTGTGGTCAGCCCTCGTGTGTGTGTACGCACAAGCTGCTCTGTGCACCAGTGAGAAATGAAAGTGGCAGTCCAAGGTTTTTAAACATTACTGACCTCAGAACATGATTGGTAATCCTCTTTACATTTCCTCTTTAAATTATTAAGTCTCATCAGTGAATTTATGAGGAGAAAACGGTTGGCAAAATCAGTAACCACTGAGCACTCTGTATTTTAAAGCATCAGAGACACTGAGCAAGGAGCGTGCTCTTTCATTCTAACACCCTGGCAGGCAAAGTGGGCGCCCCGCTGGCCCGCCCTTCCGGGCTGTGACTCGCGGCTGGGCCCGGGGTCGCCCTGGCGGGGCTCTCCTGAGCCCGGATCCGCCCGCAGAGCGCTGTCCTTTGCGCTTCTGACGTCAGGGAGCTCCCCTGGCAGTCTGTTGCTCTGCTGTGCGGCGCGGTGTCGCGTCCTCTGGGACCCTGCCGTGGGTTCTGCTCGCCGCATCTCCTCGTGTGCGCGGGTCGGCCCCCCGGTCCCTCCTGCTGCAGACCCAGCGGGTCTCCGGCAGCGGCACGGGCCTGTCCTTCTGCCACGGGCCCGATGTCCATTGCAAAATTCACTTCCAACATTTTCACTTTGTGTTTCCTGGTGCATTTGCACCCTAGTGGACCCATTTGCTCTTTCCCGCATCTGCTCTTGAGAAACGTGGTCTCGCGCTGTCACCAGGGAGCCGGAGGCAGAGCGTCCACCCACTGCGCTGTCTGTGCCAGAGAGAAAGAGGTGCGCAGCAGCTAGTCGCCAGCGCACTCCGAGAGAAGTGACCTGACTGGTGCCGGTCAGGATGCACTTCTGTTGTTTATGTCCCGTTGCAGACGGAAGAATCAACTGCTTTCTAATTTGTATTTATTTATTTTAATACTAAAGATTGAACCCAGAGTCTTTCGCTATATAACCAGCCCTCTTTTTTTGTTATACAACCTTTTTAATTTTGAGGTAGAATCAGCTAAATTACTAAGCTCTCCAGGCTGGGCTTGAACTTGTGATCCTCCTGCTTCAGCTCACAGAGTACTGGATTACAAGATGTGCCACAAGCCAACGACTGAGCATTATACATATGCATGAAAAAGTTGCACATTATGCGGTTGTCCATACTTCCATACCATGGTAATTTTAATCATGTTGGGAGGCTGATGTAACTGAACTCATGTATATCGGAACTGTGCAAAACGAGGACTGCTCTGCACGTGTGTATAGATGCATATGCGCTCTGCATATCTATAAACTTTAAATAAATACCGTCACATGATTCTTGCCCTCACAAACTTCCTCTTCCTATTCAAAGTCTGATGTTACTCCCATCAGTGTATGCAGCTGTAGTTCATTACTTTTTTCTTTTTTATGGCATTACAGTCACATGACTATAGTTCAAGTTATTTATAGATTCTTTTGTGAAAATTTATATTGCTTCCAGTTTTTTATTATTGCAAATATTACTCCTCTGAGAATTCATTTACTTCTTCCACAGAGTTATGTGCAAGAATGTCTTTAAGGGAACTCTATGTAGGAATGGAATTTCAGGGCTTAAATTTTACTAGATATTTTCAAATGGTTCTACCAATTTGCACTTCGAAGTAAGTTTTCAGAAGTTGTTTTGGCTCTCTGTGTTCCATAACAATCAGTATCAGCAAAATCTAGTTTAGTAATCGGACCAGATAAACATGAAGACAAATTGATTTACTCTGGAATTTTTTTAACCGTAAGATGCTTCTTCACTACGAAGTATTTATTGTATCTTTTCATAATTAGATGAAAAGATAGATGATGGATGAATTTATCTAGAGTTGATAATCTGTATCCCCTGTAGTCATCATCAGCGAGTCTGTCTTGTCTTGTCATTTGATGTATTTTGATGTGCAGTAGAGTTTAAGTAACAGGTCGTTACTGTTTATGATAGTCATCTTTTTAAGTTCTGTAAACACAACCAAACTTTGCATCCTCAAACTTGAGGAAGAAAACCATTTCTCCACTGACTTCTACACTCGCCTGTGTCACAGGAACACCCAGGAGCCAGATTTGTTTGAGCTTACAGTTTGTAGAGGTTTCTGTCCATGGTCTGCTGGCTCCAAGGCAGTGTGACATAGCAGAAGCGCCCTCCCGGAAGAGGAGCAGTCCACGGCAGGGCAGGCAGAAAGCAGCAAGACATCCTCCTCCTTTCCCTTCTTGTTCCATCCAAGCTACAAGCCTATTGGTTGGTGGCACCACACCAGGGTGGGTCTTCCCTCTTTAGCAAATATGTGTTAGACCAATCAGTGGACTCACCCAGCATCACATGCCCATGATCCAGTCACTCCCCAGAGCCCCGCCTAAGAGTCCATGAGGCTTTGAGGGGACATCTAAGTACAAGCCATAAAAACAGGAGTATACAACATTCACAGTCATTACTCTTACTTAGGTATTAGAGGCAAATTAGACTTTTATTTTCCTTTCTGATTTCTAATTTTCTGATATCTAACTTCCAAAGTGGCTCTTTTGCTACAAGAATAACATTATAATAATACTCTGGATGTACTCTGAATATATAGAATGTATGTACTGGCAGCTTTGCTGGAAGTAGAACTTCTGGGATGAGAGGAAGAGATTCTATAACTTTCTGACTTTCAAGTCATACCACCTCAGCCCCCCGGTGTAAACCAGCAGTGCTGTTCTCCACGCCCTCAGTGAGCGTGTCCCATCACACTCCTTGTTTCTAATACCTTGAGGAGGCGAACATGCCTCTCAGTATAGAGTCCATTAAAAAAAAATTATGCACACTTCCAGGAAAGAAAAACCTGTATAAATATGTTAATACTCAATTCATTGAGACATAATGAGATTAGCACGTTACCTTTCACCTCTACAATTAGAAGAGGTGCCCAAAGTGGTGGCCATTTATTAGCACAGTGAACTGCTGCTCAGGTAACCGTGATCACTGAGGTGGCTGCGCCAGCATTTTCAGGTTCTTCTCTAAGGGCCACAGTGGGATGGGTTTGCGGCCATAGAGAACACCCCCTATTGTCTCCCATCTGCTTAAAAAAATCATACTACTTTTCTTTTCCCAGAGCATACACTGCAGGGGCCGACTCTGTATTTTAAATTTGATTCTCTCTTACTGCTCCTGAGTGAGAAGTATTAACACCAGTTAAACGGACACACACTTAGTAATCTGAGAGTTTCATGGAAACAAAAACATGATACAGAGGAGATGCAGGAAAAGCTTCTGAAATGTATTGTCTGCGCATCCCAACAACATGCTGCCAATAGAAACTCATTCTCGAAATGACCTTGCTCAAGGTGAGAACCATTGTTCTGGGTGTGTTGGTTTCAAGGGCCTTCCTCATGCAGAGTAAATAGTAGAGCTAAAATATCACTAAATCTCTGGGTAAGCAGATTGTGTGCTCTCAGCAGTGAATGCCCAATATATCCATGATGCAAGAAGTTAAATAGATAGAGGTATTAGCTGCTGTTGTGCTTGAAAGAGGGCCAAACTCCTAAACTCACGGCATACCCCATTCTCCCAAAATGGCTGCCACAGTCCCAGACATCACATGGACAGACACATAATGTCTTAGCAGAAGAAAAAAATTGCTACTTAATTGTATCTCTGTTTAAGGGGCAGAGGGGGAGACACTTCTCAGAGTTGACCTTCTTTGGATAGCACCGACCACAACTGAATCATTTCAAATTGTTGGTGCTGGCAATAGTGCGCCCAGATGTGGGCCAAGAAGCCTCTCAACAAGGCACGTTTCTACCCCTGCAGGAGGGTGCAAGCATGAGACGGCAGGCCAAGGAGGGCTGGCCCTTTTATCCCTCATACAGGAGAAGCAGCTGACCTTTTCCCCACTGGCTGAGTTGAAGGTTCACAATCAATTCTGATTGGCCAGTTTAAAAAGCATGCAGGACAAGGTCTGAAGGGTTGCTGAGGGGAAGAAAGTGGGGAGAATAGAAAGAAAGTCCTTGGCTTTTGATAAGCTATCTTTGGTTTGTAGCTGTGTTCTCAGAATTTTAACTGAGCAGGCATTTCTCCATAATTTAGTGTTCAAGAAGGGTGTGGAGTCTAAAATGGAAACACTGTCTTGCTTATATTTTTCATAGAAAAGACCTATTGCTTATAGTCTCTAAATTGACTGATCATTGGTACCATGAATACAATTTCCCTGATTACCTTAGACTAATCAATTTGTATTCACAATACATATATATAAGTATATATATATATATGTTTTGCAGCAAAAATGGATATAGAAATGGCTATCACTGAGGCACACAGTAAGGTCTGATATGAGCAGAAAATGTATTGATAGTATTATTTCTAACAAAGTTAAGTAACACCAGGAGTTAAATGGCCCTTAGTGACATTTCTGGTGGAACTTTCTTGGACAAACTTTAAATCACTGTAAACCAAGAAATTGTGCTCCTGGGAACAAAGTAATGCTGGCTGACACAGACTTGATATAAGGAAAGTAACCATGGTTGCTTTTTGAGCAGTAAATGTTGATAATGCTCAGAAGTATATATAATAAAGTATCAAACCACAACTCTCGGAGGCCAAGGGTTTTCTGAAATAGAAGGGTTTATTGGGCCGTTACAGTTGCTAGTCAAGGAAGGACTAAGTCTTGCATCTAGTTTCTGAAGTGGCCAACAGCAGAGTTTTATAGCGCTTGGAAAAACTGTCAGCTGGATCCAAGGTCAAGAACGTGCGTGTGTCAGACACGTAGAGGGGGGTGTACCCTGTGCACCTTGAGCCTACACTGTTGATAAGAGGGCAGGTCAATGGGAAGCAGAGGGGAGGGTGGGCACTCCATAAAGGGAAGTATTTGCTGCTTTTTCGTGGGCTGGGGTTAAGAGTCCAGAAAGTTTAAGCATATGTGATGTGCTAGAAATACATAGAGAATGTTTAATTTTTTTAATATTATTATACTAAAAGACTTACTGCCCTAACGCACCCTCAAAATACAGTACTCACTTTTTTTTTCAAACACACTTATCCCTTTGCTCTTGCTACTTTCTGTAGCAATTCTGGACCTCTTCTCCCTTCAGTGTCTTTAGAAAATGTAACCAAACCCAGGGAATGCCGCTCCCAAGTGCCCTCCGGTGGAAAGGCAGACTCACAAAGCATCACAGTGCGTCCTCATCTGCACTGCTTCCCAGATCTATCTGGCACTGTAGGACTTCTGACTCTTTCCCAGCATCAAATGACCATTAAAAAAAAAAAAAAAAAACGGTTTTGAGTTGATCCAGACATCAGGACAGCCATAGCGGTGCAGCTAAAGACACTCCCAAAAGAGGACTTCCAGAGCCGCTTCCGAAAGTGGCAAAACCGAAGGGATCAGCATGTTCCAAGAGAGGAGGAATATTTCAAGGAGGCTATGTGACTTTTAGTGTAATATTTTTTATATATCTAAACATTGCCATATTTTTCTATTATACTTGTAGGCAGGTGATTGTTGAAGTTCCATGTTTTAAGTTCGGGTTCTAACGAACATTCAGGAGTGTAGAACGGTCTTCTGGTGGCTGCATCCTTAAAAGTGAGACATAGAAAATGAGCCTTCTTGTTGGTGTTCTTGTAAATGACGCAGACTGGAGGTGTAACAGGAGTTTGAACCTCTAGGCTACTTAGCACTTGGTAGCTGTTTTCCGACTAAGGCCTGATCTCTTTTCTCCTCCCTCTTGTCCTTTCTAATTAAATTTAGGACATGTTAGAGTGGGTCTTTCATCAAATGTCATGCTCCTGAATGAGTATCATTTCATTATTTCATTTTCTCTTGTCGATACTAAGAGCTCATGTACAAATCAACCCCTGTAGCATTTGTAGAAAAATGTCATTGAATTCCAAATGACAACGTGGGACAGAACCCACTCACAGGTTTGGGAATGCTCACTATCGCTTGAGTTTTAGCTTGATACACGTAGCAAATTTTGTGCCACTGAGGGACACAAAGTCTTCCTTTCTCACGGACAGCAACCAACTTTACAGAGATACCCTGAGGCGGGGCAGCTGCTGGGTACAACCCTGTTATTCACTGTAGAGTTCTCTGCTACATACCTGGCTGGGATGCTCATCACCATTACCATCATAACTTCAACCCACTGCCCTAAACCCAGGCATCAAACCTGCTGATGAAACGGAATATCTTGGCCCAGAGGGAGAGCTCCGTTCCGCCTCAGCCGTCACCAAACACAGGGTGGTCATTTCCCACAATTCCCCTTGGAACTTGAACCTTGGCCTCCCCTCCCAGGTGTAAAGAGATCGGGGAGAAGATGGCTTTGAAATCCACTAATGGAACACTGAGAACCACTCAGCACAGCTCGGAGATCTCCACAGATGCCCTAAGTAAAGAAGGAGAAGCTTTTCTACTTACAGAAAAACAAGCAACCAACTAGGAAATAGCAGCCAACTGCAGACTGCGGCGCTGTGCTGGAATTGGGGCAGACCACAGGCTGGTGTCTGCCTGTAATTGGAGGAAGCCCAGCTGAGACAGGAGGTTTCAGAAGAGAAAATTAGGCAGGGGTGGTTTGATTTTACGTGAGTTTCCTGTGAGAAGGATGTTAGGACCAAACATTCTTTGTCACCATTTATTAGTGTGGGGCCCCATGAGCGTGCCCTTGAGTTTCTACCAGCCCGGGTAGCATTTCTTTTCTTCTGAGAGTAAACACTTACTTGTCATAGCATTGTTCAGGGTTGCTGATGTGTGGTGGAAAATACCTGTCCATTAGCACTGAGGAAATCCACAGATCTTACCCTTCTCACTGGTAGGACATCAGGTAACATTTTGTTTTTCAGATGCAAATAATATCCTTGATCCTCACTACGAAAGAGCTCTCAGCTGCCACATCTGTAAAGGCTGATGTCCTCACGCTGAGACAGCTCTCCCTATCCCCTGAGGCTTCCTCTGTGCCTCCTTCAACTCAACAAACACAGCAAACAGCTCTCCGGCAGCGAAGGTGTTGTCTCGGCTCAGAAATCCAAGGGCACAGCTGAGTTCCTGGGCAAGGACCCCCACGCTGGGAAGGCTGCACCCTTGAAAGGGAGACGCAGAAAATGAGCCTTCTTGTCGGTGTTCTGTGTAAATGACCGCAGGCTGGAGGTGTGCAGGAGGTGGAAGCTCAGTGCTCCTCAGCATCACTTAATTTGTAGCCAACCTGCTAACTGATCCGAAAACAGGAGACCCTCCTCGAGCGCCCTCCAAGTTTCCTGGAACATCCTGACATCCAAACATAGCACAGACCTCCCTCCCATCGCACAGACAGACCCTCTGGTGTTTTTTGTTTTTGTTTTTTTGCTTTTGCTTTGAAGCCAGTCGGAAAACTGATATTTTTTTTGCAGGATTTCAACCCACAAAACAATGAGATTAATAAGCACTTTTTCAAAATGAAAATTTCCAGGTGAGAGATTTCAACACTCTTTTGTAGATCTGTGGATTAGGATACATATTTTCAGTATTTTAAGGACTCAGATTCCAATTCTTTCCAATTCACTGGGTCACTATATCCCAAAACAGGGTATCAGCACCTCATGAAGGGGGCCGTTGGCTTCTGATCCCAAGCTTTCCTTAAGCCGCATTTGCAACTATATTTCCAGAAAATTTTCTGAAGCCAAATAAATTCACAAGCCCTGAGACAGACCTGTACAGGCCAGTTTATTTTGAGCTCCAGACATAAAAAAAAATAAGAATAATAATGAACACATCCTGTTCATCCTGTAGTGCAGGCACCAGGTTTGATTTGAGCCCCCCAATCTCTGCTCCTGCCCGTGGCTCTCCAGAGTAGCCTGGGCCCTTCCCGGAGACTCCTGTTCAAGCTGCAGACGCAGCCTCTGTGTAAGGACGGTGCTGCTGTGACATTTCTGTCCAGCCGTGCGGCGCCTGGGGCCTGGTCGGTGTTGGGTGAGTTCGTCCGGTGGCTTCGGCGTGGCCTTCCCAGGTGCGTGGCTTCCCACCGTGGCCGCTGCGAGCCGTCTGCCGGCGTGGGGGTCACGTGGGGGCCCCAGGGGAGCCGGCCCCGCACATGATGGCTCTTCGGCGGCGCCTGTGTCTCACTGCGCCTGTCTGGCTTGTCTGGGGGCAGCGGCTGGAGACAGGCAGAGGTGGAGAGATAAAAGAGAACAGCAGAATCACACAGCTCTGCGAGACAAACCACTTGCCTGAAAAGAATTTATTTCCCTGATAACAAAAGTCATACCTGCTCATCATCAAAACTTCGGAACACAGAGAAATTTAAGGAAGGAAAAGGTTTGATCGCACTACCTGGCTGACGTTTTGGAGAGCTGTACTAAGGAGATTTCTGTTTGTCAAGTAAGAAGGTGATTTCTTTTTTCCTAACAATATAAATTTTCAGAGTTCTTAGATGCTCGTTATAGGATTTAAGTCAATATTTCCAAGGACGGTGTTTCTGAAACAACTTCTATAGCTAATTTGTGGACTTCTTCAGGTTTAGAACGAGTTTTAACTCATTTTGGAATTGACTTAGTATCTTCAAGAAAGATAGACCACTCCAATCCAGTTCTCCTGTCCAGCATCATAACGATCTGGGCACAAAACACAAGATCAACTGGCAGACAGAATGAATGACACTGGCATGATTTCCGCAGCGATGCTGGCCTGGACTAACCGTCAGCATGTCTCATCTACACAAGTTGGTCCAGCTTAGTCACTGAAACGAACAAAAAGAAAAAGGTGTGTCTTCCTAAACAGTCGGTCAGTACGCTGTGGAACTGAAGGCTGTTCGCTAGTTCATGTGGCAAACGAAGAACAGCATTCTGTAAGTGTTTCAAAGGGCAACAGATATAACAGGGATGATGAAATCACCTATATTCACGTGGGACTTGGAGTTGCTAAAATGTTTGCCATATAAAAATTACTATATAAAAATTACTTATATTTATGGATTGGAGATTTAGCTAAGTGGTTCCAGTGCCTGCCTAGCAAGTGCAAGGTCCCTGGTTTGATCCCTGGTAACCACATACAATAATACCAGTACCACATACCATGATGCCGGGCATAGTGGTTCATGCCTATAATAGTGGCTCATGCCTGTAATCCAGCACTCGGGAGGCAGAGGCAGGAGGATTGCTGAGTTCGAGGCTTGCCTGGGCTACATAGTGAGCTCAGAGCCAGCCTGAACGACAAAGCAAGACCCTGTCTCAAAAAAAAAAAAAAAAGATATGTTTAAAGTTGATAGCAACTAAAAAGATAAGATCAAGAGATTAGTAATGTGAATTAAAATAAAATCTTAGATTGTTTCCACAGCTCTAAAACCTGGCTGAAATCTGAATCTATAAACATATTCTAGTTTTTTTTTTTTTTGTTTTTTGTTTTTTTTTTGCTTTTTGAGACAGGGTCTCACTTTATAGTTCAGGCTGGCCCTGAGCTCACTATGGTGCCCAGGCAAGCCGCCGCGAACTCAGCAATCCTCCTGTCCCTGCCTCCCGAGTGCTGGGATGACAGGCGTGAGCCACCACGCCTGGCATTGTGGTATGCGGTATTGATTGTTGGTGGGCGTGTCTCCACGCCCAGCATTATATGTGGTTACCGGGGATCGAACTCAGGACCTTGTGCTTGCAAGGCAGGCGCTGGAACCACTGAGCTAACCCTCCGGCCCAACATATTCTAGTTTTAAAGAATAACTAAAAACTAGTCATAGGTGTCTTACTAGAACCTAAAGTGAGTGAGATTCTAAAATCATTGAAACACTACTTAGTTTAAAAAAATATGTTGTCAAGATCATCTATAAAAATTAATGAGAAATATCCATGTGAGAGCTATTTAAAACCTGGAAAGAGTAGAGGCCATAACCTACATGGAGTCCTTTTAATCCTCTTAACACTACATCTGATATTTTTGAAAACTATGAATCAAAACAGGTAAAATAACTGGTCAAATGAAAATTTGTTAAATACAGTTCCAACAGGTGAATCTTTTTGGGGGTTTCGGCTTTTTGTTTGTTTTGTTTTGTTTTTGTCTTTTGGGTTTTTTTAATTTTTTTAAATAGATTTTATTGGTACATTTTATATACACATTATAATTATAATCGACATTGAGAATTTGTACCAGTGCATTTTTTGTTGTTATTAAACATAAGTACAGGTGTTTTCAATCTTCCTATGCAAGATTTTATGACACAATGCTTTCTATATAGACTCTCTGCAAAATAAAAAGGGAGAATTCACAGATGCACAAAAGCCCAAGGAATCTCTCAGAATATTCTAGGAGCTCTAGCTACTCCCTAGAAACCAGGTTGTTCATCAGATTCAGAAAA
>PVIC010045288.1:0-14669 GCA_004025085.1 Thryonomys swinderianus
AAAGAAAGAAAGAACTCTCTATACAGTTCAGCATGGCCTTGAACTTACTATGTAGCCCAGACTGGCCTCAAGCTCATGGCAATAATCCTGCCTCAGCCTCCTGGGTGTGGGGATTATAGTTGTGCTACTTGGCATGAACCATATTTAGGTCAGATGTTTGTGTTCCCAGTGAGGCAGAGATGAGGGCATGGCACAGCAGGTGGGCAAGTGGGCATAACCCATCAACTGCAGATACCCAGGGCATGCACAGAACATCTTCCAAGCACTCCCGTAATCCCAGCACTTGGGAAGCAAAGCAGGAAGATCACTATGAGTTCGAAGCCCGCCTGAACTACACAATGAGTCAAGGCCAGTTTGAATTACATAGTGAGATCCTGTCTTGAAAAGGAAAAAATAAACAGAATGACTCCCAAGCCCTGTCTGTACCTTGTGCCAATCAAATTTTTGATTCTTCTGGCACAAGAGCAAGCAGGTTCTTGATAGGACGACCTAGATCTGAAGGAAGGAGGACATAAGACCGTGGCCATTAACCTTGTGGCTGCCGATAAGCTTTTCACCGGCCTGTGCTGCACACTCCTACCCATACTTCTTTTCTGACTTTAATTGCTCTGCACTCACTCTGCATATGTCTTTCCTTACACTGGATGCCACTGGCCGACACTACCATTTGCAGGTTTCTTCTGCTGCCACCACTCATCGCTAATGTCAAATACTGTTGACCCTAATGGCTGTTCTGCTTATCTTTACCAGCTGTTAGTCTCTGGACTTGAGGCTAATGGCTCTTTCTTTAGAAGCAGCTGCTTTGCCCATGTTACTCAGGGTAAGAACCCTAAAGAGATTTATAGAAACTTCCAAGCCTACTTTATCTGCGAAATAAATCTCATGACATGCAAGACTATCAGAGCGAGGTCACACACCAGAGAGAATCTTCTTGGACCTAGGGCAGGATTGTGAGGAATGATACCTATATGGTTGCAGCAGGCCTCTGATTGGTCCAAATTCACATCTCTTGATTGGTGCCAACTTATCTAAGTACAAGCCTTCTAATGTGATTGGTCCAAATTCAATTCCCTGCTCTGTTCAGATCAAGTAGGGTACTCTGAGAGGTGGGAGACATTGAGGACCCCACAGCTGTCAGGGCAGCAGTTAGGGTGAACAGTGGGAGACATGAGCTGTTTAACAGTTGTAGCATCTCTCAGAAAAATAAATTTTAAAAATCTATCCAGATTTGTCAGTATTCTGGTAGTGAAGTAAAGAGAACCTCTGACAGAGTGACCAGTTTTTAGCAAATTAGAAAAAGATCAGGGCCGGGTATTTAGCGCAGTGGTTCCAGCATCTACCTTGCATGAGCAGGATCCAGAGTTCGATCCCCGGTAACCACATATCACAGTGCCGGCCATGGTGACTCACACCCACCAGCAATCAGTACCACGCAACACAATACCAGGTGTGATGACTCACGCCTTTAGTCCCAGCACTCGTGAGGCAGTGGCAGGAGGAGTGCTGTGAGTTTGAGGCTTGCCTGGGTACATGAGAAGTTCAGGGCCAGCCTGAACTATAAAGCGAGACCCTGCCTCAAAAAAAAAAAAATTAGCCCAAAACCAATTATTATTACTCAATTCTGAAACGCTTTTTTATTTCCTTAAATTAGTACACGTTGACAGTACATTCTGATTACATTCATCGTCGGGAGCTGGTGCGTGTACCTAATTCTTTTTCCATTCCTTCGCCTCCCTCTAAAATGCTGAATCTATAAATTTCCTTTAAAACACACCTTTGGGAAATAGGATGCCTAAACGAGAGTGACTTCCAAAGAAGCAATGGGTAAGCAACACTGGAGAGCGGCCTCCTTCCAGGCCGACAGGGGGCAGACCACTATCAGAAGCTCGGCGCACTCTCGGGACGCTCCGCTCCTCTCCGGGAACGTCACAACCTCTCGCTGCCTCTCCACGTCTCTCGTGCGCAAGCGCAGACTGCAACGCGCGCCGCCTCGTCGAGGGAGGGGTCACGAACTCTGACCCCCCCCCCCAAAGTACACAAACCCGGAGCGCTCCTGGGCCCCTTCTCCTTGGTCCCCTGTCTTCAGCTTCCTCCTGCACCTCGTCCCTTCAGCCGGCGACAGGCCCAGCGGACGGTCGGGCCTTGTCTGCCTCGTGAGGCAGAGCGGCAGCGGCGCGGTAAGCAGTCTGGGCGGGAGTGCCGTGGCCTTGGCCGCCGGGCGGGGGCGTCCCAGGGTATCTTCGCCAACGGCCAACGGCCACCACCCCGGGCCCCTCGGGTGCCTGCCCGGCGCGGTGCCACGCGAGCGTCTGGCGTCGGTGCGAGTTCGGCGGCCGGACCACCGAGCTGGCGAGGCCGAAGCGGGGACTGCGGCGCGCGCCCGTCCTCCGCGGCGCCTCTGACCTTTCACCCCTAGGAACCGCTTCCGCCGGCGCCACCGCCTCCCACTGCCGGGGAGCCGCGGGGATCGTGGGGGGCGCGTCCCAGGCTCCGCGCCTGGACCCTCTGGGCGCCGCAGACCCATGGTCGCGTTTGGACGCGACGCTACGATGATGCTTTGCACTTTTACTCTCCTTTGCCAGCAAATGGGAGAGAGCAGCCGCTGGCTTGGATGGAGCTTTTTAGGAAAACATGGAACGAGGCAGGGTCCACGGGACGCAGGGCACTTCGGAACTTCCAGCAGCTCTTTTGTTAAGCACGCTGCCTCCGATTGCTGCAGTTCGCATGTATGAAGTACGTACAAGTGTAGGTAGGCTAGCGGGGCATGGTGGCGCACGCCTGTTATCCCCAGCCCCTAGAGGCTGAGGCAGGAGGATTATCTTAAATTTTAGGTGAGCCTGAATTACAGAGCGAGACCTTGTCTCCAGAAAAAAAAAATGTTGCCGGGTTGTTCCAGAACCTTCAGTAAGTAGGTCAGCCTGTAAATAACTGTAAGAAGGGGCGGGGGACAAGACTTAAAATTAAGTACTTTAGACTTAGAGCGTGTTTGGGCCCTGAAAGTTGTGATAGACCCACCCCCTCCCCATCCTAGACAGTCGTAGGGTGCATTTTACTTAGATCATGAGCAGTACCCAAGGACACGTCCGCAGGTTCACAGAGGACACAGCGCCACACCACCAGGGCACTGTTTTCTCTGACCTACTTCAAAAGCCCGACAAAAAAAAAAACCCACTATTAAAAAAGCCTGTAAGAGATTCTTCTGTTTTGTTTGCACAGAGAGGACCCTTTCAGGTGCTACAGGAAATCAGCTTGGACTGTTGAGTTTACATCCCTCTTTCCTGCCCAGAAATTTGCCTTTGACTTGAAGGTTTTTTTTTTTTTTTTAAGTTTCTTGCTTGTCTGATTGGGTGATAAACTCAGGTTGTACAGATATAAAGAACTTTTTAGGGTCTTAGATCTTGCATTTTGGGAGACAGGTTTAGATCACCCTGAGACAAGTGTTCCAAGGCAGACAGGCAGGCAGGCAGGCAGAGTGGGAGCTTCTGGGTTGTTGAACATTGAAAAAGAGGGGCTCGGTGTAGTGAGACAGGCCTTGGTTTATAATATTAGGAATTAATGCAGATCTGTTCTTGAATCTTAGTTCAGTACTCTGTGCAAGATATTTAAGGTGGGAACCATCAAGAGTCATAGGTTAAAAAGTTTAATTGAGCCTCAGAGGTCAGTAGAATTTGAGCACAGGGGAAGGGATTAAAGTGGCAATTGGGGGTATAGTAAGCTCCCTAGCCTGGGATTTCGCTTTCCAAGGTTTCAGTTATATGCAGTCAGCTGCTGAAATTTTACCCATGGGTTGCTGTGCGTTGACTGGCTCAAGGTGTGAGGAACCTCTTGACACTTGCCATCTTTTTTTTTTTTTTTTTTGAGACAGGGTCTTGCTTTGTAGTTCATGCTGACCGAGCTCACTATGTAGCCCAGGCAAGCCTCGAATTCAGCAATCCTCCTGCCTCTGCCTCCCACGTGCTGGGATTGCAGGCAGGAGCCCCAGCCCCAGCACTGTGGTATGTGGTACTGCTTGCTGGTGGGTGTGGTTACTGGGATAACCACAGTATTTTTTATGTGGTTAGTGGGGATCGAACTCAGGACCTTGTACTTGCTAGGCAGACACCAGAACCACTGATCTAAATCTCTGGCCCAATACTTGCCATTTTAGACAGAACATGGCCCGTGGTGTGAATGAATATGAACTTGGCTTTTTCCAGTGAGGGAAACCGTAACTTCCATCACATTTTTAAAGGGACTCACCTCACCCTATGAAAATAAAAGTCATTGTTTTAAATCATATTTTCAAGTCTCTTTACTATGCACCACAATGACAAATTGTGCATCTTGACCCAGGACACTCATACCATACATATGCATAAAATTGAAATGTTTTCAACAGGCTATCTTTCCTCTTCATGCAACTGATGCATTGGGATTTTCTGTTTCTCTTTTCCATTTTGCAAATTAATCCTCACATCAATAGGTGATTCATAATGCAGACTTTGCAGACTCTTGCTTTGGATGACAGCAGCCCCTATGAATTTGGGAGTGAAACGATGGGCAAGACTGGGGGATAGTGGATCATGGGAAAAGAAAACCAACTGTGTCTGATAGAGCCAGAGAGGAGTCCAAAAGTTGCCTGGAGGTATTGACTGAGCAGAGGAATGATGGCACCACCTTCTCCATCAATGTGCTTTCTTCCATTTCTGTCTGCAGATGTAGGGACAGACAGGTGTCCCTGGACAGAAGAGAGTAGGGCTAACAGGACCGAATCTGCTGAACAGAAAGTCTCCAGAATGGAAAGATGCTGTCCTTGTGCTCTCTGCTTTCTCCTTCAGCTGGAAAAATAGTGTGATAACCGTGACCTCAGTGACAGACTCAGATGTCCCTTCCAGAGGTCATCCTAGAGGTTTGATGGTGAACCTTTCACAGACAAGTGTCCAGACTGCAGTCCAAAGTGCCAACACTGCGATTAAGTCTGAATACTGAGGGTTCAGTTTAGAAAAAAATAACTCATATGTTAACATCTTTTGTCTTAAAGAGAAAAGACACATGCACCATCATTTCCCACCACTGTCCTAGGCTCTCCTCCATGGGTTCATTCATGAGCCCTCTGTTCATGCAGCCAATGTTAATGTGATTTTTACCAGTAAGACTCCTAGCCATTGATATGAATATTTTTACTTACATTGAATTTTTTTATTGAATTCTTTATTGGTACATTTTATATACATCTCACAATCACACACAACATTGGGGAGTTTGTACCAGTATATAACACAAGTTAATTCTCATTTTTACCCACATTCCTACCCACCCACACCTCCCCACCCCCTATATACATGCTCTTTTATTTTCTTTCACCATCATATTTATTCCTTCCCCTCATTAGGTTCCCACACCAAATTTCCTTTGTAAATTTCCCATTCCACAAAAACTGTCATACTTTCTAGAGCTCATTTACATCTACAGGTGCTCATTTCAGAAAAGATCTGGTACTTGTATATCTGTGATCTATTTATTTTACTTATTAGTGTGTCCTCCAGGTGTATCCACTTGCACATAAATGAATGAATCTTGTCATTCTTTATGGCAGAACAATACTCCATTAAAAAAAAAAAAACACATCTTCTTTATCCAGTCTCCAGCTGATGGGCATTTGGGTTGTTTCCAAGATTGGGCTATCATGATACATTGAATCAACATTTTCAAGTAGATTATTTTAAATCTATTTCTGAAGAAATAGCCTCAGGTTAAGTGGTTGATATGCATTTAGTAAGTGATAAAAATGGAATTGGAACTTTGAGCTGTGGGATGCTGTTTTATACTACTTGATTAATCTGTTTGTTTTGTTTTGTTTTGTTTTTTGCTGTAACAAAATACCTGAGTCTCAGGTTTTTTTTCTCTGTACTGGAGATTGAACTCATATCCTTTGCACTTCCCCAGCCCTTTTAAATACACTATCCCACCAGGAGGTGGTCCTTGCCTCGATCCCAGCACTCAGGAGGCTGAGGCAGAGAGATTGCTGGGAGTTTGAGGCCAGCCTGGGCTACATAGTTCAAGACCAGCGTGGACTACACCGTGAGACCCTATCTCAGAAAACTCAGTCTTAAAAAAGCTTTTTAAAAAAAATGTTGAGACCCAGGTGAGTTTGAATTTGACATCTTCCTGCTTTAGCCTCCCACAACATTGGGATCATGGATGTGGTTGGCCTAAGTAGTTTTTGTTTGTGTTTTGGTTTGTTTGAGTTTTTGGCTGAGGATCTCCCTATGTTGTTCAGCCTGGTTTTGCTTGAGTTTACTGTGTAAGACTGGTTGAGTTGTAATTTGAAATCCTCCCACCTCAGCCTCCTGAGTGCTAGGATTATAGGGCATGTGCCTCCATGCTGGTCATAGGTTTTATTGGTATGTGTTTACAGTATGTAACAATCTATCATGAAGAATTGGTACGTGTACCTAACACATCTTTCTGCACCTATAAACACACACACCGCCCCAGTAGGGGTTATTTTTGTGTTGTTTTTCTGTTTCTCAGACGGGATCTTGCTCTTGCTCTGGTAGGTCTCAGCCTCAGGGGTGCAGGCAGCCCTTTGAATTCAACCTCCTGAGTAGCTGGTCTACAGGGATGTGACACCACCTTGCCCAGAAGAATGTGTAACAAAGAATAGGAGTTTATGGGGAAGGAAGAAGATAGAATTAGACATTTGTTTGGCTCAGAGCTCAGAGCTTGGGAAGGCCAAGAGCATGGTGCCAGCATCTCCTGGCTTCTGACGAGGGCCTCGTGCCACAGGCGGGAAAGTGGCAGGCAAGCAGAGCTGCTCAGAAAACACAACCTGGGCAGCCTCATTTGCAGCACATCTCTTCACAGTGACGTGCCCACTCCCTGAGAGCAGAGCTTATCCTCACAGAAACAGCTGGCGCCAGAGGAGCAGCACTGATGCTTTCCTCTTGCCCTGGCACCTCTTTTTTGTCACTTTTTTTTTCTTTTTGAGGGGGAGACAGGTTCTCACTGTGTATTCCAGGATGCTTTTGAACTCAATATGTAGCATAGGCTGTCCTTGAACTTACAGACGTCCTCCTGCCTCAGCCTTCCAAGTGCTGGGATTACAGGCATGTGTCACCATACCTGGCTCTGACACCTGTTAGAGGTCCCCCACCTGCAGCACTCCTCTC
Source organism: Thryonomys swinderianus (assembly GCA_004025085.1). NCBI lineage: Eukaryota > Metazoa > Chordata > Mammalia > Rodentia > Thryonomyidae > Thryonomys > Thryonomys swinderianus. The sequence goes on from PVIC010045288.1 coordinate 7,152, forward strand.
CTGGGGACCAGGTTTCTGCAGGCTTCATCTGAATCACACCACTACTTCTGAGTGTTCTGTGTTTTGTTTGCAGTCCATCCTAGTGTGCTTCACAGATTTAGTACAGTTGTTGGTGTTGTTTCCTAGTTCAGGGGATTAAATCCAGAGCTATCACGCTGAGATATGTCCCTTCATTTTTACTTTTTGAGACAGAATTTTGCTAAGTAACTAAGTTGCCCAGATGGGGCTCAAAATTGACATCTCCAGCCTCAGCCTCCAGAGTACCTGATGTTATAGGGGGTGCCATCATGCTTTACACAAAATTTCATTAAAGGTAGGGAAAGAAATATGCTCTAGAGAGCAAGTTTTGCCCAAGTAAAAGAAGTACACTCTAGGGTGGGTCACAATGCAGAGCAAACAAAGTAGCCACAGCTCTTTTTAAAATATCTGTTGTCTCATTAATACATAGAATTCATAGAGCAAAGTTTTTTCCTTGTTTTTTATGCCTCCAAATTTTCAGATACTGATACATAAGGACTAAGTTGCCAGAAGGGGCTAGGCCTCTTCCTACAACAGTGATCATCTAAGACACGAGTTCATAACCTCAGCTCACTCAGTCAAAGTCCATTACCAGAATTTAATTACTAATTCGAAAATAAGGAGCTGAGAATAGAGATATGGAGACTTCCTGACCAGCCGAGTCAGGTCTCCCACTCTTCTGGGAGTATCTTTCTTCTACAGGCCTCTTAGACCTTCTTTTCTTTCTTTCTTCCTACTTTTGCTTAAATAAAAATTTGAGCTTCTATCACAGAGTGACTAACGTGTATGTAGTGTGTGTGTGTGTGTGTGTGTTTATAGCCAGCGTCTCCCTGTGTAGTTCAGGCAGGCCTTGAATGTACTGTGAATGCCAGGGGCCTGCAGCTGGAGGAGTGCTGGATCACAGGTGTGTGCCACCACACTTGCTTTACTGTCCTATACCTGCTGCTTTAATGCTTCTTTATTCTCATTGGTTTGATTATTTTCTCCTTCCAGTTTTTGAATTTGTCAGATTAGTAATACTTTAGAAACATCTGAATTTTAGTAATTATTTTAGATCAGATTTTAAATGTAGATAAATTATCTTTGTATTTAGTGAACATTTTTCTAGATGAACAAGATTGTAGGACATATTTGAATTTTTTTATTTGTTTACATTTGTGTTACATTCCTTCATAGTTTAGGAAGAAAAATGGGTAACGATGAGAAGAGAATTAAAAATTTTTCATACTCCCAAATCTGTGATGTACACACAATCTTCAGTGTTCTTTTTTCTTTTTTTTTTGAGACAGGTTCTCACTTTGTAGTTCTGGCAGGCCCTGAGCTCACTATGTAGCCCAGGCCAGCCTGAAACTCAGCAGTCCTGCCTCTGCCTCCTGAGTGCTGGGATTACAGGCGTGAACCACCATATCCGGCATTGTGGTGTGTTGTTACCAGGCATCAAACTCAAGACCTTGCACTTGCAAGGCAGATGCGGAACCACTGATCTAAAAATCCCCGGCCCCCGTTCATATGTTTTAAGAAATCAAACAATAATAACTTATACAAATAACATTTTACCTAAATGTTTATTATGAAGTTTTTATGAACTCTATTGATACACTTGTGTTGATTAGAAGATTTTTGGGAGACTCCTTTTAAACTGTTTTCATGACCTTTAAATAATTTTGTGGTAATACTTGTATTTACATAGAATTTAAAGGAATGACACTCAGTGAACAAGTACCTCTCCTTCGTACGGCTCTTTTCCTTGCAGGTAGTCACCATAACCACTGCTCTTTGTTCTGTTTTGGTGATGCCAAGGAGTAAACCCATGGGAGCAGTTTTCTTCTGTGTTCTTTCAAGTATAGGTTTTTTTAAAAAGTAGATTTTTATATATGCTAGGGTTACAGTTATGTATTACCACATCCAGGCTGGAAGAATTTTGAGGTGCATGCTGCTTCTGAATCCTGCCTCAGCCTCTCCACCAGTTACAGCTGGATTGCAGCTGGGGAGGCATCAGATCTGATACATCACTACTCTTGGTGAGATACATGCTATTAAAAAGCTTGGGTTACCCAGGGGTGGTGGTACATACCTGTAATCCATGCACTGGGAAGGCTGAGGCAGGAGGATTGCCCTGAGTTGGAGTCCAGCCTAGTTACATACAGTTCAAGGTTATCCTGAACTACATAACAAAACCCTGTCTCAAAAAAAAGCATAGATTTCTTTGAAGAGATGGTTGGTAGAAATAGGATGTTAAAGGCGTGTGTGGTGAGGACTCAAAAGGAGGACTGCACAGAGAGCCTATGTCATCTTAGATGTGTGAACAGATAGCACCAGAAGGTGACAGGAATGGAGATGAAGGTGTTACTGGAGAAGGCTGGGGAAGTGGGAACAGGTGTACTGTATACTTGTGGAGAGGAGGTTTTGTTATAAAGTCATGGCAGATTTGGCTGGATTGAAAAAGGATGAAATAGGACAGTGGTGGTGGATCTATGGCATGTGTGCCATGGCAGGCACACAGAGCCGTTTCTGTTAGGGTGCAAGCCAGGTTGCCCAGCAGCTGAGCATTGGATGACAGTTGTTTTTTAAAACTAAAACCTCAGTATGTAGCTTTAATTGCAGTTGGTACTTGGAGATAATAAGTGGATGTTGGGTTGCAGTTTGTCCCTCAGTTTGTAAAAGTTTACCATCACTACCTTAGGATATTTAGCTGAGTCAGTTTCTAAACAAAATGTTGGATGCTCAACCTACTTCCTCCTTGCTGCTTACAGTAAACTATAAAGAACAAAGAGATAAATTGAAAAGAGATTAAGAAAAATGAAACTAAAACTTACGGATTTGGAAAATTCTTGGGGTAACCATATTGGGAAAACTGTGAGGGTATTATGGAGAGAGTAGCCAGGGCATGACTGGTCAATCAGAGGCTGGCTGTGGACTTTAGAGTCCCGTCAGCCATCTGGAAAAAGCCTGGCACAACCATAGCATTACCCAGAAGCTTGCCAGGGACTCCAATCTCATGTCTTAGATTCCCAAGAGATAGTGCACAGGAACACAGGAGGATGAAGCCAGCAGAAATGCTGTCAGGCTCAGACATAGGGGACAGAGACAGGATGAGATGAAGACAGGCTGTTGGACTTCTGGGGCTTTGCAGGACAGGACCCCCCAGAGGGGGCTAGAGGACATAGGTCTGCCACTGTCATCCTGGGTGGAACACACAGGCCCCAGGATGGCAGGGCTGTCAGCCTCATTGGTTCTAGCAAGGTTGGGGTTAGCCCTTTCAATATTAATAAGATATAATTGAATAATCAAGTTAAATATTTTGAATCATTGTATGCTGTGACTATATCTATTAAAAAAAAAAACCAACTAACCAGGTATGATGGCACATGATTGTAATCCAAGTAGTAAGGAGGCTAAGGTATAAGGTCACCATAAATTCAAGACCTGTCTGGACTACACAGGGATTTGAGGCCAACCTGAACTACATAGTAAAATTCTGTTTCAAAACAAAACCAGAAACAAATACAAAAGACCCCCAACTATGCAAGAGCCAGTAACTACTTTTAAAACATACTGAAAACTTGGCCAGGCATGGTGGCATGAGGCTGAGGCAAGAGAATCACTGAGTTCGAGGCCAACCAGGGCTACATAGCAAGACACTGTCTGAAAAGACAAATGAACACTGAAGCCTAAATAGGAGGACTCTGATTCATACTGATCAGGAGTTGTAGTCTAGCATGAGGCCAGCCTGGCTTTAAATAGTCAGTGCAAGGCCAACCTAGTCTTTATAGTGAGATCCTATATACCAGAGTTGTCATTTATTAATTGAAAGGAAAGTTTTTTAATTGAAAGTGATGAATTTCATCACTTAACACAGTTATCAAAATTTTATAAAAATCAATTGAATAACATACATTAAACATTTCTCTTAAATTTTATGACTGCCTTTAAGGGAAATTTTGAGGTGAGGTACCAGGGATTGAACTCGTGACCTTGCACTTGCAAGGCAGGTGCAGCACCACTGAGCTAGATCCCTGGCCCCTCTTTAGGGAGAATTTATTTATTTATTTTTCTCTCCTTTTTGGGGTGTTTTTTTTTTTTTTGAGACAGTGTCTCGCTTTGCAGTTCAGGCTGGCCCTGAGCTTACTATGTAGCCCAGGCAAACCTTGAACTCAGCAATCCTCCTGTCTCTGCCTCCTGAGTGCTGGGATTACAGGTGTGAGCCACCACGCCCGGCTTTTGGGGGTTTTTTGAGACAAGATCTCACCGTGTAGTCCAGGCTGGCCTCAAACTCGCAGCAGTATTTCTTTTTTTTTGCTTTTTGGAGGGACAATTTCTTATATATTAATTAATGTTGAGTTGAATTTAATGCAAAACTGTTTCCAAATGGATTTGAGAGTATATAAGTTTTATGATCTGGCTTTGACTTTTTTCTTACTCAATATTTTAGAGTCAACACAAAATTTAATTATTTTATCTCATATGTTTATAATGTCACTAATTATGCAACATGCAATTATAATTAACTGCCAAATTACTGATTTTTTAAAATTACTTGAAAACCTTTCAGATGCTTCAATTCATTGTGCTTATATATTTTGATGCAAATCCTAAATGTCATATTGTTCAGTTATAAACTCTTCAGTTACTATGTTTTCGTATACAACAGTGAAAAAGCATCTTTTTTTGTCTTGGCAGGCCATTTGAACAGTTAGATCATGGCAACCATAGAAGAGATTGCGCATCAGATTATTGAACAACAGATGGGAGAGGTATGTCTAGTTTGCAGTTTCTTTATTGACATTCACTGTACTTTTTATTGCTGTTCTAGCATAGTGTATTTATAGGCGGATCTCCAAGAGGAGGAAGTCAAAATAGTTTTTTCAAGTTCTAAAAAAATTACTCCTTAAGACTTTGATTTTTTTTAAATGTATGTATATTGTTTGGTGCATATATTGGTATTTTCGTGCTTTGAATAATTAGTTACCAAAGACTATCATTTTTATTTTTGATAAATGTATCTTCCCTTTGCTTGTAAATAAATAAATAGGTAAGATAAGATGAGATATAGGTACCATGTCCCAGCTAATGAAGAGGAAGAATGGTGATGGGTTTGAGGGGAGCCAACCAGGCCATATTTCCTGGGGCATCAGATCTGATGCAGGTTTTTTGTTGTTATTTGGAGTACTGGGGATGGAGCCCCAGGGCTTTATGCATGTTAAGCTAAGTGCTCTACCACCGAGGTATGGCCCAGCCCTTGATTGCTTTTTGCGGGTTTTGTTGTTTTCTTTTCTTTTCTTTTTTTTGAGACAGGGTCTCACTTTGTTGTTTAGGCTGGCCCTGAGCTCACTGTGTAGCCCAACAGCCTCAAACTCACAGCAATCCTCCTGCCTCTTGATTGCTGGTGGGTGTGAGTCACCACTCCTGGCATTTTGGTGTGTGGTTACTGGCGATGGAATTTGGGACCTTGCACTTGCAAGGCAGATGCCTGAACCACTGAGCTAAATCCCTGGCCCTGTTTTATTTTGTTTTTGAGACAAAATCTCACTACATTGCCAAGGGTGGCCTTTAACATTTTATCCTCTTGCCTCAGCCTCCCAGGTAGCTGGAATGACAGGTGGGCACTGTTATGCACGGGGGCCCCAGACAGGTCTTGATTCATATCAGTACTAACAGTTGCCTTTTTAAATGGTTATGTCCTGTTCTTTAGCATATATTTTTGTGATGTGAAGTCTGTTATTTGGGTTCTATTCTGGTTTTGGCTCATTATCCCTAGAACTGATACTTATTAAGCGATTAGAACAGTACTAAGGCACTTCAGGGCCCAGAAGTAGGCCTTGGAAAACAAAGACCTTTACCTGTCCTTTTTTCACTAGTTTCCTGCCTGTGGGGGATAGATGGGCCTGCTTTAAAGTAGCACCAATAAGAACCAGACTCAGCATCTGACAGTGAGACAAGACCAGGATGGACTTTGTGTCCAGTTAATTTGAGAAACAGAAACAGTCAGACATAGTTACAGTAATCCCAGCATCAGGAGGCTAGACAGGAGTATTGTGAGTTATAGTTCAAGGCCAGCCTGGACTATTTAGAGAGACACTGTGTCAAGAAAAACAAAACCAAAAAAGCCCCACTCCCACCCTTTCAAAAATCAAGAAATAAGTCATGGCAAACTGATAGCACCTGTCCTTTTTTCTTTTTTGGCTATATGTATTGTCTTTAATTGAAGGATTACTATATATATATTTTAAGTACTTAAAATGCACTAATTCTGTTTTTTTTTAATTAAATTTTTTTTTTGAGACAGAATCTTGTTATTTAACTCAGGCTGGTCTTGTATTCCTTGTGTGGCCCAGGCTGGCCTCAAATTTGGTGATCCTCCTGTTTCAGCCTCCCATGTTTTGGGATCCTATATATATATATATTTATATATATATATTTTTTTAAAATTATATATATATATATATGGAATGGAAATAAAATCACTATTTTCCAGTTTAGTCAAATTAATATCTAGATTGTTTCTGAGGTACTTGTCCACAGTGACAGAGCACTTTTTCTTACATGCATTTGATTTGGCTTAACAACATGTATCTTTATATAATACCAAATGGGAAACACAAAACGCTCACTGCCCAATGCAGTGAATATTTGCTTGCACTTTGACAGTTTAAAACAATGTAAACTGGAAATTTTAGATCTAGCTTATACTTCTAGTTTTGCATTTAGGTTTATTGCACATGTAACAATTTTAGACATCATGGCTCTTTGAGTACCATCAAATCTTTCATAAGATTGTTTCCCTACTCTTTTTTATGTTGCCTTTAGTAAAGTATTTTGCAATTTTTCAGAGAATGTTCTTGGTTGGTATATGTTTTGCTTTTAGATATTGGGATTGAACTCGTGACCTTGTGCTTTCAAGGCAGGTGCCTGTAAATCCTGGCTTTTGGTATATGTTCTTTTTTTTTTTTTTTTTTTTGAGACAGGGTCTCGCTTTGTAGTCCAGGCTGGCCCTGAGCTCACTATGTAGCCCGGGCAAGCCACAGCGAACTCAGCAATCCTCCTGTCTCTGCCTCCCGAGTGCTGGGATTACAAGCGTGAGCCACCACGCCCAGCACTGTGGTATGTGGTATTGATGGCTGGTGGGCGTGAGTCTCCACGCCCAGCATTGTATGTGGTTACGGGGATCAAACTCAGGACCTTACGCTTGTGAGGCAGGTGCCGGAACCACTGAGCTAAATCTCCGGCCCCTTGGTATATGTTCTTAATCCCTCAGTATCTGAGAGTGTCTTCCAGTTGCCTTCATTTTGAAGTACTAACTTGGCAGGGTATATAGCCCTTGGTTTCAAATTGTTTTTCCTTAAAACTCTGTAGATGTTGTTCCTTTGTCTTCTGGCATTTAGAATTACAAGAGAAAGGGGCCAGGGATATAGCTCAGTGGCACTTGCTTCCCTCCTTGCAAGCTCAAGATCCTGAGTTTGACCCATAGTACCAAAAAAAAAAGAATCAAAAGAGAAAAAG
>PVIC010045289.1:0-14683 GCA_004025085.1 Thryonomys swinderianus
TTTTTTTCTTTTACCTATGGATGTGATGATACTTTGTTACCTGCCTTGTAAGTATGCCTTCTCTGACTGTGTAATTAGTTTTTATTATGTATAGTGACCACTGATGATAAATGTCATACTTTTCTAATAGACTTTTTTCTTTTGTATGGCTTTCTTTCTGACCATAGTTGTTGTGGAATTACAAACTGAACCTGACTACCGATCCCAAATTTGAGTCTGTGGCTAGAGAGGTTTGCAAATCAACCATATCAGAGGTAGGTGGTAAAAGTTTTTTGTGACTTAGAAAATTAACACCTCTTGACCAGACCAGCCATTAAAGGATAAATGACTCATATTTTACTTTGCTTGGAATTTATATCTGTCTTGGTTGAAGAGGGAATAATTAGATTTCTTTTTGTTAACACCTATGCTGACAGTGAGACGGTGTTAACTAACTCCAGTTCTGTTGGTCCCGACACATCCCGTGCACCTGCAGAAGTTATCTTGGCTGCTCTCACACCTTTCACATCTGCCGTGCCTGAGGCAGATCCAAAACTATTTCCCCTAGAGGCTGATAAACATTCATCATTGTGGGTTGGCACTTGGATCAATTGAACTATAGAGTCATTTTCTTCAAATAACAGGAGTTAGTGCTATGAAGGTTCTATATATTCACATTCATACAGTCACAAATTAATAGTGAGTGTAAAGACCAAAAACAATGAATGAAAATGGATAGCACCATATAGATACTAATGGGAATTTTTAAATTATTTATTTTGGCTCAATATAAAATACAAATGATATCAATGAAAATTGTGGGGATTTTTTTTTTTTTTGGAGTTGGGAGATTGCAAGCTGATCTTGAACTCACTGTGTAGCCTAGGCTGGCCTTGAACTTGTTGCAATCCTCCTGACCAAGCCTACCAAGTGCTAGACTTATAGCCATTTACCACAAAGCTGGGCTGAAAATTGTGGTATTTGAAATTTCTCTTATCAGTAAGCCTTAAATTATTGCACACTGAAATACAAAAATTCTTTCTTTCTTTCTTTCTTTCTTTCTTTCTTTCTTTCTTTCTTTCTTTCTTTCTTTCTTTCTTTCTTTCTTTCCTTTTTTCATTTCTTTCTTTCTATCCTTCCTTCCCTTCTTTATTTTTCTTTCTCCTTTCTTTCTCTATCCTTTTCTTCCTTCCTTCCTTCCTTCCTTTCTTTATTTTTCTTTCTCCTTCCTTCCTTCCTTCCTTCCTTTCTTTCTTTTTTCTTTCTCTTTCCAACCTTCCTTCCATCCTTCTTCCTTCCTTCCTTCCTTTCTTTCTTCTCCTTCCCCTCTACTCCCCTTTTCCTTTTTTTTTTGCAGTACTAGAGATCAAACTCAAGACCTTATATTTGCAGCAGTGCCACTCAGCTAAATCCCCAGCCCTGGTTGCTATTCTCTACTCCAAAGTTAAAACCTGTCCTTGAGTTGACAGTGTTCATGACATTAGTGTCCAGTGTTAGACACATTAGAGCCACTTCTTCACTTCTTTTTTTTTTCCTTTTTTGAGACAGGGTCTCACTTTGTAGTTCAGGCTGGCTCTGAGCTCACTATGTAGTCCAGGCAAGCCTCGAACTCAGCAATCCTCCTGCCTCTGCCTCCCGAGTGCTGGGATTATAGGCGTGAGCCACCATGCCCGGCACTTCTTCGCTTCTTCACTGGAGGAAGAACCTGTCCCACCCAGGAGACCTTCTGCTTCTGTTCATATCTATGTCATTTCTGGGTCTACTTGGGTTGGTCAATACTAAGCCCTCCAGTACTCGTTTGGAAATGTTTTAGTCCTTTAAAAAGTCATGACCCTTCATATTTACTTTGTGGCTTTAGAACAGATTTTTTTTTTTTTTTTTTTGAGACAGGGTCTCATTTTGTAGTTCAGGCTGGCCCTGAGCTCATTGTGTAGCCCAGTCAATCCTGGAACCCAGCAATCCTCCTGCCTCTGCCTCCCAAATGCTAGGATTACAAGTGTGAGCCACTACGCCCAGCACTATGGTATGTGGTACTGATTGCTAGTGGGCGTGAGTCACCACACTCAGCATTGTTATATGTAGTTACTGGGGATCAAATTAGGGACCTTGTGCTTGCTAGGCAGGTGCTGGAACCACTGAACTAAATCTCCAGCCCCAGAACTGCATGTTTTTGAAAAACTGATCTTTGGCTTCTATCTTTAATATTTTGCATTTTAAACTCTGATAGTTGACTATATGAATAAACCTTCAACTCAAAAATCTCAAGAGGAAAGTGATTACCTAACAAAAATACTAACAAAGAGACAATCCCAGGCTTGAACTGTAAACACTTGTACATTCTCACTTTATTATGGAACTATTAGTTATAAGGGGGGGTAGGATCCAGCTCAGTGGTACAGAACCTGCCTATGAAGAATAAGGTCTTGGGTTCAAGAACCCTCAATACCAAAAAAGAAAAAAAAAAAACTTGTAAGTAGGTTACTTTTTCCTTTTTTTGGACACATTAGAATACACATACATGTTTCTTTCGCTGCCTCCCCCTTTTTCCTTGAAGTAGGGGTTTAGCTCAGTGGTATTGTGCCTGCTTTACAAGCACAAGGTTCAGAATTTAGTTCCTGACAACAAAAGACACAAGAACTCAGGACCTTGTGCTTAACAGGCAGGCACTGTATCACTGAGTTATATCCCTGGTCCTTGTTTTGCCCCATTTTATATCAGCATTGAATAGTATGGGTTTGATTACTGTAGGAAATTTAATTCAGAGTATATTTATCATGATAATGTTACTCTGTCTTCCTCATAATGTCACTACTGATCTTTCGTGGTGACCCTGAGACCCTTTAACTGTGTTACAGTTTGGTAAAAAAATCCAAGTACCAAGAACACCTCTCCCTCCTGATAAGGATATTATACAGGAACCAGGAAAATTAAGTACTATGTCAATAAAAGCATAATTTTCAGAAAATATTTTTTTCTACATCACCCTTCTATTTTTTTTTTTTAATTTGGGGATCCTACTATCATGGAGAAAAGGAACATCTCAAAAATACCTGCAAACCAAGCATATTTACTCTCCACAATTGAGCTTAATACTCAAGCCTTTTTTTTTTTTTGAGACGAGTTTCGCTTTGGAGTTTAGGCTGGCCCTGAGCTCACTACATAGCCCAGGCAAGCCTGGAATTCAGCAATCCTCCTGCCTCTGCCTCCTGAGTGCTGGGATTATAGGTGCGAGCCACCATACCTGGGTATATAAGTGCTTCTTTATGTCATTAAGTCCTAAAACCCAGTATTCCTATATTTTACACAGGACTTTTATCCCTGTGGTTGAATTGGAAGTACTAGGATTTTTAATGTAGCCATTTCTTTTCTCTTTTCACTTCTGAACTTAATGTTATTTTGCTAAAAAACAAAAACTTAAAAATACACCTAGGGCCCTGATTTTAGGCATTACCAAAAAATGTTCAAGGTTAAGCAAAAAGAATGTTCACTCTGATTATTGAAGATCTCTGTTTCCTCTGGAACTATAGCCTGTTAGTTAAGTTCCTAAGTTCTTATTCCTTAAAAGTAAACAAAATTTTCATCTTAAACTAAGTTTTTGATTTGGTCTGGATTTTTGCTGCTGGTGTAAGTAAAGGAGGCCAGTTGCCTATAGGATGACTTGTGGAATCTCTATTGCAATGGCGCCAAACCTTTTAGAGCTTTCATAGATTCAAACAGCTTGCTGCACGTGTGTGCTATAGGTTCATAGCCATTGGTCTGTTGGTTTCCAAGAAACAGTTTAAAGTTGGACATGGTGGAACATGCCTATAATCTCAGCTTTTGAGAGTCTGAGGCAGAAGGATTGCTGTGAGGTTTTCTTGTTTTTGTTTTTTTTGCTTGCTTGCTTGTTTTGTTTGTTTGTTTTTCAGACAGAATCTTGATTTGTAGCTCAGGTCACTGTGTATCCCAGGCAGTCCTGCTGCCTCTGCCTCCCCAGTGCTGGGATTACAGCTATGAGCCACCACACTCGCCACTGTGATAAGTGGTACTGGGGATCCAGCTCAGGACCTTGCACTGGCACACGGACACCAGAACCTCTGGGCTAAATTCCCAGCCCAGGATTACTGTGAGTTGAGGCTAGACAGGGCTGAGTAGTGCTTTCAAGGCCAGCCTGAACTACATAATTTTGACCCTGTCTAAAAAAGTGTTGTTTTATATGAAGAATACTTATAATGCAGCCATTTTGTTTTGAACAGATTAAAGAATGTGCCGATGAACCAGTTGGAAAAGGTTACATGGTTTCCTGCTTGGTGGATCACCGAGGCAACATCACTGAGTATCAGTGTCATCAGTACATTACCAAGATGACGGCCATAATTTTCAGTGATTACCGTTTAATATGTGGCTTCATGGATGACTGCAAAAATGATATCAACATTCTGAAATGTGGAAGCATCCGGCTTGGTGAAAAGGTATCTATCACATAGTCTTCACCAAAGGAAACCTGTGAACTTGGTAAATGAAAATCATGGGGCAAGTCACAGGGGTCCAACTTTAGGACTGGCAGTGACTTTAAAGTTGAAATTGCCCAATCACCTACAGGATCTGAAACTAGTTAGCTGTGACTGTATTTGAGTATATTTCACTTATCTGTAACAAAATGCAGTATTGTATGGGGAAGTAGAATTAATATCAGCTAAGGGTCTTAGTATTGCTAGGAAAGGTGGTATGCATCCATAATCCCAGCTGCTTGGTAGGCTGAGGCAGGAGGACTACAAGTTCAAGGCCACCTTTGCCAACTTAATGAAACTTTTTCTCAAAATGTAAAACAGATAAAAAAGCCTAGGATAGGGCCAGAGATTTAGCTCAGTGGTTCTGGAGCCTGCCTAGCAAGCGCAAAGTCCTGAGTTTGATCTGAGGTACATGCAACAATACCGGGTGTGGTGATTTCATGCCCACCAGCAATCAGTACCACATACCACAGTGTCGGGCATGGTGACTCACGCCTGTAATCACAGCACTCAGGAGGCAGAGGCAGAAGGATTGCTGAGTTTGAGGCTTGCCTGGGTTACATAGTGAGCTCAGGACCAGCCTGAACTACAAAGTGAGACCCAGTCTCCAAAAAAAAAAAAAAAAAAGCCTGGAATGTAGCCCAATGGTAGAGCACCCTGGCAAAGGACAGGCCTGAGTTTTCTAATCTTTATCTTCATTTTACCATGAAAAATTTACTTAGCAAACACACTGATTCATCTCCATCTATAAAATGAGATTTAATTATTAGAAAACTTTAACGTGAAGATATTTCTAACATGAGACCAAAGGTGCTTTGTAATTGTGGTATATTATTGCCTTCATCTCAGAACTGATTATACTAAATACAGAAAATAATTCACTAGCAGGACTGGGGAATTTAGCTTAAGTGGTACTGAACCTACCTTGGAAGCATAAGGGCCCAAGTTCAATCCCCGGTAACACAAAAAAAAAAAAAAAAAGAAAAGAAAAGAACTCACGAGCTAGTTTCTTCTTCCTTAGCAGTAGCTCTCTTATGTTTGAAGTTACTAGCTTGGCAAACAGAAAGTCCCAGTGGAGGGTTGTCAGGTTTATTCTGAATTTCTCAGCAAAAATGAAAGAAACTCTTGAAAAGTAATGAATGCCAGTGGGAGAGAGGAGAAGTGGTCTGAGGCCTCTGGCATCAGCTATTAGTTGCGGTTGCTCATTAATCTGTTGTTCAGGACGTAGAATGGAAAATAAAACAAGCCCCCCTCTTTCCTCCCCTCTTCTTTCGCCCTTCCCCCTTTCTCTATCTCTATTTCTCTCTCTTTACTGGGAATTGAACCCCAGGCCTTGACATTTAAGCTACATCTCCTAGCCCCTTCATTTTTTTAGACAGTCTCACTTAAGTCTTAACCTCAGGGCTGGGCTCGAACTTCTGACTCCTGCCTCAGCCTCCTGGAGCACTGGGATTACAGGTGTGCATTGTCCCAGCTATCCCATTTGTCTCTTTGTCCTCTCTTTGTTTGTGGTTTGCAAGTTGTCTTTGCAAAGGGAACATAGTGTTAAGATCTGTACATGAGCAAATGGCTCAGTGAAGGTTTTAGTGCTGGGTTTTATCTGGTTGTCTCCAAATGCTGGTGCCCTGTCTTTTCTATCAGCACAGGGCCCTGTCCCCCTCAAGTCACTGAGTCATCTCAAAAGCTCTGTAAGCTTGGAATGAAGCTTTCAGATAACTAAAGAAAGGTCAGTTTTCACAAAGACGGGTTTATTTTTCCTTCCCAGACAACTCTAGAAATGACAGAAAAGCCTTAAGTCACCCTGATGGTTCAGAAGTTCCTCTGACTTTATGTGGGGTGATGGAGATTGTATCCAGTTCCACACTTTACCTCTTTGCAAATCTACACGTTGTCTTCTAGCCATACTTTATTTTTCTCTTTTTTGAGACAGGGTCTTGCTTTGTAGTTCATACTGGCCCTGAGCTCACTATGTAGCCCAGGTAAGTCTCAAACTCATAGCAATCCTCCTGCCCCTTTCGCCTGAGTGCTGGGATTACAGCATGAGCCACCATGCCCTGCATTGTGGTATGTGATAGCGATTATTGGTGGGTGTGAGTCACCATGCCCAACATAGTGGTATGTGGTTACTGACCTTGTGTTTGCCAGGCATCTGAGCTCAATCCTTGGCCCACCATACTTTTTTTTTTTTGAGACAGGGTCTCGCTTTGTAGTTCAGGCATGCCCTCAGCTCACTATGTAGCCCAGGCAAGCCTGGAACTCACCAATCTTCTTGCCTCTGCCTGGGATTACAGGCGTGAGCCACCACGCCTGGCACTAACCATACTTTTTAAGAATCAGCGATGACACCTTTTCACATTTGTGATCCTTCATCATAAGGTAGAATAAGTAGTCCATTACAACCCCCTTTTCTTTTACTTGTATTTGACGGCAAGGTAATAGCTAATTAGCTTTCCCAGCTCTCAAATTGTTAATACAAAATATGTTTCTAGCTGCATGAAGTTCCAGGCTTCCAGTGGGTTGAATTAGCAGCAGCAAGTAGTACTGCTGAAGCCAAAGGCCAAGACAGGATTTTTTTATTCAGGGTTTTGTTTTGTTTTGCTTTGTCTTTGTTTTTGTTTTCGTTTGACACGGGTTTACTGTGTACCTGAGGATGACCTTAAATCCTACCTCAGCTTCCCAGGTGCTGGGATTATAGGCATGCGTAGTTTTTTTGCCTTGACAAAATAACAAAAAATGTTTGTATGGATCATCGGTGCACCTCTTGTCATTTTTATCTTTTCCTACCAGTAGGTGAGCTTTTTGTTTTTACCAGCTCACCACCTCACATTAGGGTGTTTTCTATATGTAAGGGACCGTGAAATGGGCTTGTTCCTATGTTTCTGTCTCACTGAGAAAGCATCATTCTTCCTGCACAAACCCCTCTGGGGCCACACCACATTTTAACCCGTGGGATACATGTTCTCAACTCTGCCTTGCTTTTTCAAACTGTAGCTTGTATCTCCAAAGTCAGTTACCTATGTATGAAAATTACCTGGTTTCTGACCACAGAAGAGATAGGCTCATCAATGCCAGATCTGCTGCCACTAAAACACGAAAACAAGGCTTGTGGTTGATCTGTTTATGTGGAGTCTGTATGAACACATAAATGTTGTTTCAAAATTATACTAATTTTTTCCAACATGTTGAATTTTGGAACAAGGAAAATATATTAGCAAAATCTGTGGAATTTTTCTAAATAAATATTGTTAAAATAAAAGGGCAGTGGGCCGGAGATTTAGCTCAGTGGTTCCAGCGCCTGGCTCGCAAGCTCAAGGCCCTGAGTTCGATCCCAGTAACCACATACAATGCTGGGCATGGTGACTCATGCCCACCAGCAATCAATACCACATACCACAGTGCCAGGTGTGATGCTCAAGCCTGTAATCCCAGCACTCGGGAGGCAGAGACAGGAGGATTGCTGAGTTCCAGGCTTGCCTGGGCTACATAGTGAGCTGAGGGCCAGCCAGAACTACAAAGGGAGACCCTGTCTCAAAAAAATAAAAATAAAAGGGCAATAAGCTAGTACAGTGGCACACATCTCTAGTCCTCACTCTTGGGAGGCTGAGGGGGGAGGATCATGTGTTAAAGGCCAGGCTGCACTGGATGGTTGAGTTCAGGACCAGCCTGAATTACATAGTGACACCCTGTCTCAAAAAAGCAAAACCGGGGCCGGAGGGTTAGCTCAGTGGTTCCAGTGCCTGCCTCACAAGCGCAAGGTCCTGAGTTCAATCCCCAGTAAGCACATACAATGCTGGGTGTGGAGACTCACACCCATCAGCAGTCAATACCACATACCACAGTGCCAGGCGTGGTGGCTCATGCCTGTAATCCCAGCACTTGGGAGGCAGAGACAGGAGGATTGCTGAGTTCTTGGCTTGCCTGAGCTACATAGTGAGCTCAGGGCCAGCCTGAACTACAAAAGTGAGACCCTGTCTCAAAAAAAAGCAAAACAAGGGCCGGAGATGTAGCTCAGCGGTTCTGGCACCTGCCTGACAAGCTCAAGGTCCCTGGTTTGATCTCCTGTAATCATGTACCACAATGCCTGGTGTTGTAGCCTACATCTGTAATCCCAGCACTCAGGAGGTAGAGGCAGGAGGATTACTGAGTTTGGGGTTTGCCTGGGCTATATAGTGAGCTCAGGGCCAGCCTGAACTACAGGGCAAGACCCGGTCTCAAAAAAAGAAGAAAAGAAAAGCAAAAGGAGAGACAATAAAAGGGCGGTTTCCAAAAACGTCCAAAGTAGAATATAAATGATTTATATTAACTGGAGAAAAAGTAGAGTGTGGCCTCAAAAGGAATTAACTATGCATCTGTGCCATAATACCACTGCTTTTAGAATTTTAATCTTCATTATTTCTTGCTTTTAGCCAGTTACTTTGAGTAACTTTGACATTCTCTTTCTCTCGAAGTAGATTATAAGAGACACCAGAAACACCAAAATAAAAAGGATTTTTTTGAGACAGGGTCTTGCTTTATAGTTCAGACTGGCCCTGAACTCACTGTGTAGCCCAGGCTATCCTCAAACTCACAGCAATCCTCTTGCGTCTCCCTCCCGAGTGCTGGGATTACAGGTGTGAGCTACCATGCCAAGCATTGTGGTATGTGGTATCAGTGATAGAACTTGGGACCTTGCGTTTGCCAGGCAGACACCAGAACAACTGAACTAAATTCCCAGCCCAAAATAAAAAGGTTTATATCAGAAGTAAAAACTGGATTCTTGGGCCAGAGATTTAGCTCAGTGGTTCTGGTGCCTGCCTAGTAAGCCCAAGGTCTCTGGTTTGATCCCTAGTAACCACCTGCAACAGTACTAAACCTGATGACTCACACTCACCAGCAATCAGTACCACATACCACAATGGTGGGCATGATTGCTCACACCTGTCCCAGCGCACAGGAGGCAGAGGCAGGAGGATTGCTGAGTTTGAGGCTTGCCTGGGTTACATAGTGAACCCAGGACCAGCATGAACTATAAAGCGAGACCCTGTCTCAAAAAAAAAAAACCTGGGTTCTTACCAACTATTTTGAGTTAGTGTTCTCTTTTTTGTTTGTTTTTGAGACAGGCTCTCATTTTGTAATTCAGGCTGGCCCTGAGCTCACTAATTAGCCCAAGCAAGCCTTGAACTCAGCAATCCTCCTGCCTCTGCATCCCAAGTGCTGAGATTACAGGTGTGAGCCACCATGCCCAGCTCAAGCAGACCTTTTTAAGTATCAATACAGATTCACTGTGGGCTGGGAATGTAGCTCAGTGGTAGAGTGCTTGCCTAGCTTATACAAGGCCCCAGGTTCAATCCCTAGCAAAACTCTCTTCTTCCACATTAAATACATTTAAAAGGGTGTTTGTTATTCATATGTCAAGTCAGCATATCACTAACCTACGTTTTATTTTCCTATAGATAATGTATAGGTGTGTAGTTTACCTTACTTGCTTTCATTTATCTTTGAAATTAGGCAGCTAGTCTTCATTGTCAATTGTTTATAGGCATTTCAACTATATAACTCAATGGGTAAAAGAAATGGCTCAAAGACTGGAGAATTCCTGAAATATCTTTATTTGAAAAATTATCTGTCTGAAATATATAATGAAAAGATTTAATGGAAATGATGATGTGACTTAATGTCAATGTAAGATGATACAATTGTTGTAATTAAAATGAAATCCCTTAAATCTAGTAAGGAGCAAAGGGAAACCATTAAGAAACATATTTCTTGGCATGATGGGACATGCTTGTAATCCCAGCACTTGGGAGGATGAGGCAGGAAGATTGTCATGAGTTCCAGGCAAGCCTGGGCAACAAAATAAGAACCTGTCTCAAAAAACAAAAGAGAAACATACTAAATATTTAATTTTCTGATGACATGTTTAAAATGTTATTAACTCTAAATATACAGGGGAACATTTAGCTAGCAGACTTATTATGTGACATTCATTTTCTTACCTTTTATAAAATGCCAGAGTTGAAGGTTGAACTTCAATCAAGAGCTATCATGCTATTTTTTTTTTTTTTTTTTTTTTTGAGACAGGGTCTCGCTTTGTAGTTCAGGCTGGCCCTGAGCTCACTATGTAGCCCAGGCAAGCCGCCGCAAACTCAGCAATCCTCCTGTCTCTGCCTCCCGAGTGCTGGGATTACAGGCGTGAGCCACCACACCCGGCACTGTGGTATGTGGTATTCATTGCTGGTGGGCGTGAGTCTCCACGCCCAGCATTGTATGTGGTCACCAGGGAGGGAACTCAGGACCTTGCGCTTGCGAGGCAGGCGCTGGAACCACTGAGCTAACCCTCCAGCCCTATTATGCTATTATTTTTAACCTTTTTTTTAATGCTTTATTAGATGGTTTTCTGTATGATCCATAGTCTGTCAGATCTTATGATGAAAAAATATCTAAGTCTTTTCATTCTAACAGGCAGAAGTATGGCTCTATAGACTTTTTTTTTTTTTTTTTGAGACAGGGTCTCGCTTTGTAGTTCAGGCTGGCCCTGAGCACACTATAGCCCAGGCAAGCCTCAAACTCAGCAATCCTCCTGCCTCTGCCTCCCAAGTGTTGGGATTACAGGCGTGAGCCACCACGCCTGGCATTGTGCTATGTGGTATTGATTGCTGGTGGGCATGAGTTACTACGCCCAGCATTGTATGTGGTTACGGGGATTGAACTCAGGGCCTTGCACTTGCTTGCGAGGCAGGCTCTGGAACTACTGAGCTAAATCTCCTCCCCTCTATAGACTTTTTATACATTATTATGAGTGATCAAGATTTAAATTTTCTAAAACTTAAAAAAATTTAATTGCTAGTGGTCATCTAAGTTTTTATGACCTTGTAAAATTTGGACTAGTGTATCCAACATAATATTTATAATAATCACTGATATACTATAGCTAATGTGATTGTCATGTTTTGTCCAAATCTTTATCTTAGATTTGGGAGACAGAAATGTATAGGTCTTGTTTTAGTGGTACTCATAACTTAGTAAGAAAAAAGTATGTCTCGGGCTAGAGATTTAGCTCAGTGGTTCTGATGCCTGCCTACCAAGCACAAGGTCCCTCATTTGATCCCTGGTAATCATGTACAACAATACCAGGAGTGGTGACTCATGCCCACCAGCAATCAGTACCACATACCACAGTGCCAGGTCTGGTGGTTCATGTCTGTAAGCCCAGGACTCAGGAGGCAGAGTGAGGAGGATTGCTGAATTCAAGGCTTGCCTGGGCTGCATAGTGAGCTCAGAGCGAGCCTGAACTATAAAGTGAGCCCCTGTCTCAAAAAAAAAAAGTCTCACTCCAGATTTCAGGGGTGTCTACTTTTCTCAGTGACTTTTTTTGTTGCTGCTCCTCCTCAGAGTTTCAATTGTCTATTCCAGAGCACTGTTTGCTCATCCTAAGTCTGTCATTGGATAAACTCCTACACCTAGCGGAAAACGTCAAAAATAGGAAGTCCTTAGAATCTGCTAGTGCAGTGTGCCCCATTATCACTTTAGAGTTGCAAGCATTTTGAAAACTTAGGGACCTTCCACAGAAAAATATACACAACCCCTTCTAAATTTTAGAAATTTCATAGACCCCACCCACCCAAGTTAAACCCAGGACCAGAAGAATAAAGCTTGGTTGAGTCACTTAACTCTTGAGCCCTTACTCCTCTGCACAGTGGATCCATGACTAACTCGTCTTCACAGAAGAGAACATCAACATTTTCATGAAAATGCAAATCAATGTGTTGTAGAGTCAGTTTTATTTACATAGAAATAGGTAATAACACCAGTTTTCAAGTGCCTTGGCGTTTTGTGTATTAATGATTATATACATCTCACACTGTTGTAACATTTTAAGAATATAGAAGTTTAGGACACTTTAAGGAAGTTTTCTTGTATAGATGAATGAATGCTTGTGATAATACAAATGATTTTACAAAACTTTTTAGAAACATTTGGTATAGATGGTGATGATCTTGTTTAAACATGTTCAGATCAGTCCAGAAGTCAAAGTATTACCCTTCACTGGTAAACACTGGGGAGTGGAAAAAGGTGACAAAGAATATTGTGGTGTTTGTGCTTTATTCTGGGTTTATTCTTTTTAAATTATTTTTGGTATCAGGGTTTGAACCTGGGCCTTTTGCACACGTTAACCTAAGCACATGTCGTGTCATTGAGCCACATTCCCGCAACCAGGTTTGTTGGTTGTTTTCTTTCTTTAATTTTCCCCTTCAGTGCTGAAGATAGATCTCAGGACCTTGCACTTGCCAGGGAGGTTTGGCGTTGACATCCCCAGCCCTTGTTGGTTTCTTTGTAATGTGACTGAAAGCATTATTATTTAGGAGATGCCTATCTCCTAGAGGTAAATGTAACTCAGTACTGATGTGACCTGTGATCAGACCACTGAGCTGATATCATTTAAGAATTATTGACATTTAAGCTTTAAAAATTCAAGTTTTTACTTCTGATGCTAACTTGTATTTAAAATTCCCAGTATCGTTTGTTTGTAGCACATGACATGTGTATTCCAAGAAACATTATTGAAGCCATTTTCTTTAACTTCCACATGTATTTGATTCTCACTTATTTCTCAGGAGAACATCAGAAGTTAACAATAGAGTTTTTTCCTAACCAAATGATTTTTATTTGAAACCCATATGATGAGAGTTACAAAATATTAGTGATCTTACTCTTCTAGGATGCACATTCCCAAGGTGAGGTGGTATCCTGCTTGGAGAAAGGCCTGGTGAAGGAGGCAGAAGAAAAAGAACCAAAGACTCAGGTCTCTGATCTCTGTAAGAAAGCTATCCTGCGGGTGGCTGAGCTGTCCTCAGACGACTTTCATCTAGACCGGCATTTATATTTCGCTTGCCGAGATGATCGTGAGCGATTTTGTGAAAATGTGAGTCAGCTCAAAAGCTGTTCTTCTCTTCTTCTTTTTTTAAAAACATCTTCAATACTCTGTTCCAAAATAACATAAACCATCACAAACCTTTGCTGTGGAAAAGCCACTGAAATGGAAGGTGGAATTGGTCCCAAGATGACAGAAAATAGTATTGGATGCTCAGCCTTGAAGATTTAACATACAGCTAACAGTTGGCTTCTCCAATCTCCACACATTTTTTTCTACTTTATCTCACTTCTCAATTTCAGTTCTTAGAAGTCTCTTTTATCTTTAGAAGTTCTTACTTTACCAGGAAATCCTGTTCTGATTTATTCTGTGGCTAAAATATATACATGGTTTTGGCTAAGTTGTAGAAAACAGCAGGTTTGGACTTAAAACCAAATCCTCGATTACTAACTAATGATCCATTAGACAACTTCCTCCCTTTCTTTTCCCTCCCTCTACATCTCTCTCCTTTCCTGCCCCTTCCCTGCTCTTTTCAGTGTTTCGGATAGATCTCAGGGCCTTGTGTATTCTAGGCAAGTCTCTACCAATAAATATTTCCAGCCCCATGGACAGCTTTCTAACACTTTAAACAGAATTAATTTTCATCCTCTCAACAAAGAACTGAGTGTGACTCATGCATACTTCCTGCCTGTCTGCTATTTGGAATTAATAGCAAGTATCAAAGCCACTAATAATAGCAGGTTTTGTTTTTGACTCCAGCATAAAGTTGTAAGAAAGGAGACTCTGACACTTCTCTTGCTTCTGTAACAGTGTATTTAATAGGAAGTTCCATATGGGATTGTGGATTATGCACAGCATAACTCTTAGCCAATGGTAATATTATGTGTGTTTCTTCTTGCAGACACAAGCTGGTGAAGGAAGAGTGTATAAATGCCTCTTTAACCATAAATTTGAAGAATCCATGAGTGAAAAGGTATTTCTTTGAGACAAACTAATACAATATTAATTTCTTAAAAACGTTCACAGATCTCTTTACATTTGTCTACAGTATCTATAAGAAGTTGATTCCAGGACTCTTCACAGATACCAAAACCCAAGAGTGCTCAAATTCATTGGGTGAAATAGCATAGTGTCTGTATATAACCTTGTACATTAAATGCTACATATACTTTAAATCATCTCTAGATTACTCTCAGTACCTAATACAGTGTAAATGTTGTTTAAATAATTGTTATACTGGACTGTTTAAAGAATAATAAGAAAAAGTCTGTTTGGGCCAGAGATTTAGCTCAGTAGTTCCAGCGCCTGCCTCGCAAATGCAAGGTTTTGAGTTCAGTCTGGTAACCACATACCACAGTGCCGG